>CM074449.1:8522959-8717959 GCA_037101425.1 Elopichthys bambusa
ACTTTTGTAATCAAAATTCATCTGCTATCTGGCATGATTTTCTTTTTCCAAAGATCTTGTTGCAATGCATGTTGGGACTGCAACATGTAATGCTACCTTAGAATTTGGCCAAAACAAGGCATCTTTAAAGGTGGCATAATGTTGTCACCTACCTTTTGGTGCCTAATATTATGCCTAAAATGCTTTCATAATAGGCAGATCACTAGGTTTTGGAACAAAGTCCTGTGTCTTTGACTGGTAAAATGTATTCATATTGAGCTATCTCTCCTTACATCCTTAAATGAACTATATCTCCACACAGGTGCCTTCCCTTGTAAGGCCATATCCAAAATTATACAGCTGCCATCAAAACAAGGGTGAGTCTTGTATATTGTTTATTAGACAGTAATGTGAGTGTTCACTCACTGAAGCTGAGACGGGTATGTTTGCTTGTGGTGTCATTAACCCAGAGTGCTTCACCATGACTCACAGCGTCTGGTTTAATATTTAAACCTTCCATAGACGTTAATATGTTCCAGTCCACATTAAGATCCTCCATCTGATTTTTCTTTTACCACTAATCTCTAGCCCATTTTATCATACTGTCCTTTCATTTCATGTTGCTTTATTGTACTCCTTTTTCATCAAAATATTTGGAAAGTTTTGGAAGATCTAAGGGGAATTTGCCATCTAGTAAACACATTCTTATCCAAAATAATGAGTCTTTTGTCCTCTCTTCCCAGTCCCCCATTCCTCATCTTTAGTGGAGGGATGCCAAGGGCCAGTTACGGGGACAGACACTGCATCTCCGTCATCCACAGCAAAACCCACGAGGCGCTTGACTTCACCTCCCGTATTATCGACTTCTTCGTTATTCGCGAGGGAGAGAACCACAGAGGTGATTGATGCTGAGAGACTCAATGGTCTTTTCCTCTTTTAAATATGTCAAACACATATTTTGGTTCCTCTACATGCTTTCTTCTACAACTCCTTAAACATATTAGCTGAGCTGCAGTCAGTGCACTTCCTCTTATGGTCTAAATGTGTTGCAGGTGAACCTAGTGCTCTTGTGGTTTTGGTGGAGGAGGAACTTGTGGTGGTGGATCTGCAGACTGAGGGGTGGCCTGTCATCCAAACGCCTTACTTGGTGCCATTACACTGTTCAGCCATCACCTGCTCGCACCACGTCTCCTCCATCCCACTCAAACTGTGGGAAAGAGTGCAAGCTGCAGGAGCCCAGCAAAACATACACTACTCCAAGAAGGTACACAAGAATATGCATGCACAAATACAGAAATATTAAGCTCAGATCGCATGCTACCGAATTAAACCACTCACCAGGAAGAGAATACTCAAATGAAAACTGAAATTTTCTGGGATAAACATTAGCTGCTGTTGGCTTCAAAACGCGCCCACAAGAGCGCAGTGTTGTTGTGATGGTTTCTGTTTAGCAAAACCTTGGACAACTATTCAGTTCTTGTTTTCAAATCTGTCTTTTTGTAGCCTTGGCCTATAAATGGAGGTCAGAATCTTGCCCCTGACCCTCCCCAGAGAGACCTGCTCCTCACGGGGTGAGTAGACGTGTGTGATCTAATGCTGTCGGTCTTGGTGTGATCTTACAGTCTTGAATTTACTGGTTTCCTTGTAAAGTTTCAACCTATAAAATATGCAGAATTTTTCTGTTTATAATTATAGATGTGTAAAAATGAAGAACTTTTTAGAATGATCCTTATAAAAAAATTCTAAAAAACTTATTTGGGGATCATGTATTATGTATTGTATTATGTATATGTATATCAATGTTGAAAATGGTTGTGCTGCTTAATATTTTTGTGGAAACTTTTTTTTTCTTTTTTTCTCAGGATTCTTTGATGAATAGAACGTTCAAAACAACATCATTTATTTGAAATTGAAATATTTTTTAACAACTTGTCTGTTTTGTTTCACTCGCATAACATTCATCAGATAAAATCAGGAAATATCAGATTCTTTTTCTTCCTTTGTATCATAGATTATTTTATAGTTCCTAAAATTGAGTATTAGTACAGTCATTCGGTTTTGTTTATTTAAAGCTAATTGTTACTTTCATTTGGTACTTGAAAATCCTGTTGATACTTAGTCCCTGTTTAAAATGTTTGCTCAATACATTTGGGTTTTTCCCTTCTCATGGCAACCATGTGAATAACAAGGAAAAATGCTGTAATAGTTTCACCTGTAGGCAATGAGGAACTGATTATTAAAATGAATCTTACTTTTCATGTTAATTATTTTGTATCCCTTTTCCTCTTGAAAGGCACGAAGATGGCACGGTGCGTTTCTGGGATGCCTCAGGGGTCTGTCTTTACCCCATGTACAAGCTCAGCACGTCAGGAGTCTTCCACACAGATGCCGACCCAAATGACAACATGAACCAGGGCAGTGAGGGAGAGTGGCCTCCGTTCCGCAAGGTCTGTCTCGCCTAAAACAAGTATTTTCACTCACACTCAACAACATATTAGCACAGCTGTTTACTGATTTCATCAAACATTTCAGTATTTTTCAGTATATTTATTATTTTTCAATATATCAGGTGGGCTGCTTTGACCCATATAGCGACGACCCTCGGCTTGGCATTCAGAAGATCCATCTGTGTAAATACAGCGGATATCTGACAGTGGCCGGAACTGCGGGACAAGTGAGTTTGCATGTGGGAGTTTTAGCTGCATTTATTTAATGAAAAATACAGTAAAAACATTAATATTGTGAAATATTACAATTTAAAATTTTCTATTTCAATATATTTTCAATATATTCCGGTAATGGCAAAGCTGATTTAAATTTATTTTTATTTATTTTTATTTTATTTTATTTTTTTTTAGCATATTTACTCCGTTCTTCAGTCACATGATCTTTCAGAAATAATTCAGATATGCTGATTTGGTGCTTAAAAAAACATTTCTTATTATTATCAATGTTGAAAATAGTAGTGCTTCTTAATACTATGAGAAGAAACCATGTTTCCACAAAAATTATTTGATTTAAGTTCAAAAGAACAGTATTGATTTAAAATGGAAATCTTTTGTAACATAATAAATGTCTTTACTGTCGCTTTTGATCAATTTAATGCATCCTTCCTTAGTAAAACTAGTAATTTCTTTAAAAAAAAAAAAAATACTGACCTTAAACTTTGACCTCCAGTTCACCCAGTTGTCATCTGATTTCTCATACTTATTAGTCACTGCTGATAATTAATCATGAGAGAGAACTTGACTAAAGCTCTCTGATTTAGCAGCTTATTAACAGTCCACTACACATCATGTCTGCCATTAGGAAATGAGATGAGCTCGGTGAAAAACCACTCTTCAGGATCAATAGCTCTGCCCTTTCACTGAACTACTGATGGGTTTCAGTACAGTTATGCTGATGTGCAGGCAGAACGCTACCCATACCTCTTATCACGCTATATGAATTGTGCTACAAGGACAAAAAAAGTGTGTACTCTGTTTTACAGGTTTGGTTAGAGGAAATTTATTTGCAGAAGTGAGATATTACCGTTTTATTTTCATCTGCTCCTATCAAAAGGTTCTGAATAAATGTAATTTTCTTTCTTTGTCTTCCTCCTCCCACTCAGATTCTGGTTTTGGAGCTGAACGATGAGGCTGCCGAGCAGATGGTTGAGGCTACAGTGGTGGACCTGCTGCAGGGTCAGGAAGGCTTCCGCTGGAAGGGCCAGGCTCGTCTAGACGTGCGGGAGGATCCGGTGCTGTTCCCTCCAGGCTTCCAGCCCTTTGCACTGGTGCAGTGCCAGCCGCCCGCTGTGGTCACGGCAATCGCTCTGCACTCAGAGTGGAAACTGGTGGCCTTCGGTACCAGCCATGGCTTTGGTCTATATGATTACCATCAGAGGAATAACGTCATGGTCAAGTGAGAAGAAAAACATTTTAAATAGCATTCCAGGTTTATTAGTACAAAATGTTGATCTGTCACTGTTAAAACAAGTGACTGTCAGGGGATAAAAATGAACAGTAAGGAATATCCTTAAAAATAATCTGAAATATAGAGCACATTTGAGCTGGTTCAGATTGAGGATGTGTGAGAATGTGTTCTGATGTGATCACCACAATTGTCTAAAGAAATTTTCCCTTCAAAAAGGGAAGTCTTTATTATAGCTATAGTGTTTGTCACCCTGGTGTACCTTTATCATGATAAATGCGTCAATGGAAAAGCAGCTCCTAGTCTGATTCAGTAATCATATGATAGTCTGAAAAAACATATTTAACATTTTCTTATATATTAAATGTGAATATATTAAATATAAAACCTATAAACCATATTGTTTTTATTATTTATATTTATTTTTTATGCAATACAAGTCAAATGTACATACTTATACTTTATTATTCATATTTTTAATGTATAATAATAGAAAAGTCATCAAAACTATCAAATATGTATTGACCAAAATGTAGACAGTAAGTTGCACTATAGTGTCTTGTACTCACCAAGGCTGCATTTATTTTTATTAAAGTACCCTAAAAGCAGTCATTTTGTAAAATATAACAATTTAAAAAAGCTGTTTTTTTTGTTGTTGTTTTTATATATATATATATATATATATATATATATATATATATATATATATATATATATATATATATATATATATATATATATTTTTTTTATTTTTTTTTTATGTAGTTCATTCCTGTGATGGTGAAACTGAATTTTCAGCAGCCATTACTCCAGTCTTCAGTGTCACGTTCTTTGTAAAAAAAAAAAAAAACTTACTGTCATATATATTTTAGGTTTTCAAAACTGCCTCCCTTTTGACTTGATATGTGGCAAAGTTACACTTGTTAGTTTTAGCTTTTTAAAAAAACAACAAAAAAAAACACGTATGTAGCTTCAATTTATAATTGTCAGTTAAAGTCATTTCAAGCCTTTTATTTATGAGCACAAGTCTTTAGATTAAACTGTTAAGATCAAGACCATTTAATGTCATTACAATCATAAATTTTATCAGTTGTGGGTTTTTTTTTGGTTTTTTTTGGTTTTTTCCCTCCCTCTTGCATAGAATGCTAATAGTTATTTGCTGTCTGTTTGCAGGTGCACCTTAAACCCCAGTGATCAGCTGGCCTTGGAGGGGCCACTGTCACGCGTCAAGTCCATCAAAAAGTCCCTGCGACAGTCCTTCCGCAGGATTCGCCGCAGCCGGGTCTCCATGCGAAAACACCACACTAACAACGCAGCCAAGGTGCGTATCGGCTCTTTTTCTCTAGTGTTTCTGTTGTTCATCAGTCAAATGAACATGTGACATCATGCATGCAGTAATTTTAAGTAGCGATCAGCGCTGCATACTTTGGAGTTGTTGAAACGGAGGTTCTGGCTTGATAGTTAATATTAGGAATGTTTCTGCAGCTGCAGGAGATCAATGCCAGGCAGGAGGCTGAAGCTCTGCAGGAGATGGAGTTGGCTCCTGTACAGAGAAAGATCGAAGCCCGTTCTTCTGACGACTCCTTCACGGGCCTCGTCAGAACACTCTACTTCGCAGATACGTTTGTCAGTGATAGTGAGTACCACACTGTTTCTAATAGTTGAATATTAAATTTAGGGTTGGCATCAGTCTTCTTCCCAACGTATTCTCTCATATGGTGTGTGTATGACTAGCAGAAGACCTTCATCTGCTTCTCTCTTCCTCAGGTTCTCACAGTACACCCTCATTGTGGGCAGGAACCAATGGCGGAGCTGTCTTTGCGTATGTCCTCCGTGTGCCATCACTGGAACGAAGGGCGGAGGATCCAGTATTGGCTCATGCAGGTAAACAAAAAATGGTATATAAATTACATGTAAAGAGCTCTTCAACTCTGAATCAGATGAACAGACATTTTAAAGATTTAATAAATGCATTTACTAAACATTGGTGTCTTTTAGAATAAAATTGTTTCTGCTGTTTTATAAGTAATACATTTATTGTTAGTGATTTCACCACAGTTAAGGTTTTTTTTGGCACTCTACTTCACTTGACAATACATTTAAACATGGTAAAATCACCTTAGAGGGTGAGTTTTTTCGGGTTTTTTTTAAAAAAGAAATTAATACTTTTATTCTGCAAGAACTAGGGATGTCCCGAGCTGATCTCAAAGATTTTAATTTAAGTATTAAAAAAATTATTTTATTTTAATTGATCGGTATCGGCTATCCTAAGCCTGATCTTTTTACGTCAGCTGTCATGCAAGTGTCATGCAGTAGGTGACGGTATGCACCTCCAAGTGGGTTTGTCAGCCATAACAATCACTCGAAAGTAATTTATTTACTGTATTTTTATCTGCCGTCAGACTGTCTGAGACGTCGTTGACATAAAGCATTGCTATGGGTTGCGTCTTGCTTCGGACTTGACTGACAGACTGGCATTCTGACGCCGTGAGCTTCATGCTTTCTAACCTTAAATCCACTTTTTTTTTCTTCTTGTGGCAATTATTCTGCTTATTGTACATATAAGTTTATATCAGTAGTGCTTATACATAATTGTGACCACACAGTCTGTTTGCAATGTCCACCATTATAACCGATGTTTACATCTACCAATGTCTTTATGCCTACAAATATAATTGCTGTAGTAATTGTTATATTGGAATTACTCTGTAGTGATAGATGGCTTTTTTTTTTTTTTTTAATACATTTGAGCCCCTGAGAAACTCTTTGTACGTCCCTGTATACATTGGATTTATTTTATTAACTTTAATGTACTTGAAGTGTGCACCAAGCTCTAGGAAAATACAAGTGTCGGATCAGGACTAGGTATCAGCAGAAACTCAGTATTCAATGACTCGGATCGGATTGGAAACTGATCGGGACATCCCTAGCAAAAACTTGTTAAATTGACCAAAAGCAACAGTAAAAGATTTTTATAATATTACAAAAAAAACTATTTAAAAAAAATGTTGTTCTTCCTGAATCCTGAGAAATCCTGTTTCCACAAAAAAAAATTAAGCCACACAACTATTTTCAAGATTGATAATAATACAAAATGTTTATTGAGCACCAAATCAGCATATTAGAATGATTTCTAAAGGATCATGTGACACTGAAGACTAATGGCTGCTGAAAGTTCAGTTTTGCATCCCAAGAATAAAGTACATTTTAAAGTATATATTAAAATAGAAAACTGTTATTTTATATAATTGCATTGTAGTAGTAGTAATAATAATAATTATTATTATTGTACTAATTTAACAATATTTCTTAATATTGCTGTTTTTACTGTGTTTTTGATCAAATAAATGCAGACTTTGAGCATAAATTATAAAATATTTCTTACCCCAAACCTTTGAACAGTAGGGTGCACAAAACCCTGCTTGCATAAACAGACTTTATAAAAAGTGCTTCTCCATCCCCAGCTAAAGAGATTCAGTTGATGCATCGTGCTCCTGTGGTTGGTTTGGTGGTCTTGGATGGCAAGGGCTCCCCTCTGCCCGAGCCCCTGGAGGTGGCCCATGATTTGGCACGCAGTCCTGAAATGCACGGTTCGCATCATCTATTGGTTGTGTCAGAGGAGCAATTTAAGGTGAGACTTTGCACTACACAACATATTTTTCCCCAATTGCCAACATAGATTGTGTGTCTTACCATATTTGTGTGTGCACAGCTGTTTACCCTGCCTAAGGTGAGCAGTAAGTCAAAGCTGAAGCTGACAGCAGTTGACGGCTCTCGTGTGCGCCGAGTGGGCGTGGCTTGGTTTGGCTCTCGGACTGATGAACAGTTGGAGAGCAGCCTGGTGGTGCTGACCAATCAGGGTGAGCTACATGTCATCTCCCTGCCCTCTATCAAAATGCTGGTCCACTATCCTTGCATACGAAGAGAAGACGTCAGTGGAATCGCATCTTGTGTTTTCACCAAATATGGCCAAGGTAGGAAATGCTCACTTTTACACACACAGTCCATTTACTCACTTATGTAAAAGCATGAATCTACTCTGAAACTGTCTGTCTGGTCGTCTTTTAGGTTTCTACCTGATCTCCCCGTCTGAGTTTGAGCGGTTTTCTCTCTCCACCCGCTGGGTGGTGGAACCACGCTGTCTGGTTGAGGCGCCCCTACAGATGAAGCCAGAGACCCCCTCAAATCCCGTCCACAGGGACCAGCCGGATGGAGTACCTACTGAACACAGGTGTGTTTAGTTGTGTAGCAGTTCAGAATGTGTAGTAGTTCTTTTCCTGTTGTCAAGGATTAAGAAAAGTGTTTTATATTGATGTTTGTTTGTTCTGTCTTTCCAGAAATTTCCAAAGGGAGAGTGATGGATATGGTGAGATTCAGTGTGCTTTTTCTAGATCTGTGTGAATTGTGCAAACTAAGCATCCAATTCTAAAACATGCATGTTCTTAGTGCTTTGTTGAATGCTTCCCCATGTTATTCCCATAAGTCACTCATGCAAAAGACTGTCCATGCTTACGGACAATCCGTAGTTGATGAAACAGTGCCACATTAATACTTGAAATTTATATATGATAAAATATATTTAAGATGAAAAGGTGCTTTTATACATGTGATTTCAGTTATTAATTTTTTTTTTTTTTTAATTTAGAATAAAATTTAAAACGAAAGTTACTGATGAATCATGATGTGTTCTTGTAAACGTTCATATGCAGATTTCACATACAAAATCCGTGCTTATGCGTGGTTAGTAAATGAGACCCATTGTTTAATTATATTTTATTACATAATTTGCCTGTCATTAAAAGTTGTTATTGGTAACTAAAACAATTAAAAATTGTTTTTGTTTATTCAGATAAAATGTAAATATAAATATTAAATAAATGAAAATTTAAACGAAAATTAGAAATGTTGCCTTGGCAAGTAACTGAAATAAAATTTTGTTGGATAAAAGTTAAAATAAAACTTAGTTGAGGTACTAAAATTACTAAAATTGAAAAATAAATTAAACCTAAATATTGTCATAAATATTTTTGTTAAATTATAAAAGTGACAAAAGCACAAAACAAAATTACTGAAACTTAAACTACAATTAAAATGAAAACTAAAAATATTCAAATAAAAGCTCATTTAAAATATTAATAAATACTATTATAGTATATAAACAATACTAAAACAACACTGTTGTGGCCTGCCAGTTGCAACAATTACGGATTGTATTTATAACTCCTCTTTAAAGCATTTGCAAGCTTTTGCCCGACTGATCAGTGTGCTTGTGTGTTCCAGAGAATTCTGCTAAACAAGTAATGGAGCATGCTTTGCTCAACGATGAGAGTGAGTACATGAGGAATCAGCAGTTAGACAGGATATTCTGAAGTAGTTTCGATGTAAAACACCTCAGAGCATTATCAGATTGTTTGTATCTTGCTTGCTGTGTATGTTTTGTGACATGCAATTGGCCTAAAACAATAATCTAAACATGCTATATGATTAATCGTGGCCTGGTCTTGTGCGGTCATGTGTGCGCATGATCTGTAACACTTCTATCTGCCTGCACAATAATATTGTCATATTAATATCTGTACAAAAGAAATTATGATTTGTTGTTTATAAACAGAAGAGCTTAGTACTTTACAAGCAGTTCCAGGGAGGATGGTGTTTGCTGGGCTCGTAGTATTTAGTGTCTTAGTGATTTACGGGAAAGACTTTGAGTATTTGTTTAAATCACATCTTGCTCTCACACAGGTGTGCTTCAGGAGATCCAGAAGTCTCTAGAAGGAGATCAAACGTAAGGAAGTTTAACTTAATGTAGATTTTATTACTTTATTAATATTCATTAATGCCCGTAAGGTTTGAATAATCTGCCAATTTCTTGTTTAAAGGACGTTCCTAGAGAACAGTTTGAAGACTAAGCCAAAAGCAGGCAATATGCTAAGCAATGGAGGTAATTATTTTCTATTCCTAATTAGCATAAATTGTTATTCCAATAGTTATATTGTAACTAGCCCTACTGCAAGAATTTGAGAGAACAGTGATTATTCCCCTTTTTTCCTCAGTATTTGAAATGCAGATCTTTATGTATGTGCTCCGATGCAGTAGTGTTATGTAAGCACTCCAAATGTTTGGAGGTGCTCAGAGTGCTGTTCATTTAAAAGTGGGTCAGGTTTGCATATTTTGCATAATAATCACAATGTGCTTTAGGTTCACTTTTTCCAAATTTCCAAAGGTCATTTCCATACAATGTTAATGACGTGCAAAGAAAGAGGACATAAGAGAATATATGTAGATTTATCTAGAATTTCATTGAGAGACAACTTTAATAATAATAATACCAATAATAATATTTATAACAATAATAACATTATTATATATTCAGGAAGGCCAGGTTATACAAAGTACAGTGTGAAGTTAAAATGGTCTAAGACCAAAAAGATATTTTGTAAAGACAGAGGAGATGAGAATAATTATCTGGAATTTCTCTTAGTGACTGTTTTCATAATAATAATAATAATAACAGTTGTATTATTATTAAATGGATCAATATTCTCATCTCCTCTGTCTTTAAAATGTTATATTTTTGTTCTCATTTTAAGATTATTTATTTATTACTATTTATTATTACTAAAAATAGTGTGAATGTAAAATGGGCTGATACCAAAAAGAGATTTTAATTTTTCATTTTAATGTAAATATCTAAATTTAGAATTTAAATGTTTAATTTAGAGCTGTGTTGTTGATATTTACAGTATTGTTAACGACATTCTACAACATACTGTACATAAATGTATGAGGAAATCAGTTTTTATTTATTTAAATTCAAAGTGAATAAATCACTTGTAATTGTCACATGACCTGTCAAAACAATATCTTATATCAAAGAGTATAGATATAAAAGGACCGTTCACTCCTATTAGTTATGAATGGGAGAAACGGCAACGCACAATATGGCGGAATACATCCCGCCTTCTAAGTAAGAGCCAATCGCTGATTGATAAAGTCATTGCATCACTGCAGCTGTTAGAGGCTCCGGTTCCCATAGAAACCTGAGACTCGCGCTTAGAACTGCACATGCACATTGGCTCGTCTAGCCTGAAAAATATATTTAATTTTTTTAACGCTATTTGAGCATAAGAAACAACATTTATGGGACGGTTTGTGTCGAATTTTGTTGCCGATTTGAAATGTTATCTAATTGAGTTCGCCAAGCAGTTTGAGATTTCAGGTTTATAGGAATTGGTCTTGGATGCCTAAAATAGCTGCCTGGAGGCGTTGCAAATATGGCTGCCGAGTAAACAGACTTTTCTTGAAAAGGCCTTTGCTTATATTCAGTTTATTTGTCAGCCAAAATGTCATTATCACGACAGTTCTAATTGAACTTCGATCTGTGTTTAGAAACAACTTTTATTATATAACTTTTGAGCTTTATGTTCATTGCGCTTCTTTTCTCTCTGCTGCGTCCACAGACTGAGCCTTTTATTCCCAGTGCCTGAACTATTCTGGATCCGCTCTTCATTCCAGACTTGCTTACGATCTGAACACTACTGCTAGTACCACTACTGAACCATGAGAAAGCCTTGCCTTGGAGAGAGGAACCTCCCACTCAAGAGCTTCTACACCCAGGGAGACGACAGAGAGAAGAGAGTGAGGGACCACCTTCTGTGCCTGCTAAGACCAATCACTGTATCTCCACTGAATCCATTACATGCTGACTGACCGCCCTTCACACCACCAGCGTCCACCAGTGCAGCAACCTGAGCAAAAGCAGTGGCATTTGAAAGACTTGACAATTTTGTTTTTTAACTTAATTTTAAATGCATGATTTTTCTTTTATACCAAATTAAGAACCTCAGAATTTACATAGATGGTGTATAATACCTGGGTAAGGATGCCATAAGCTGTTGCTGACGAATTAGGGTAGGACTACAAGGCAATGTTGGCACTAGATGCTAATACACTGTTGCATTTAACCCACATACACATTTAAAACCCTACTGAGTATTCCACAGGTAGTGTTGCCTTTCCCCCGTCCACGCCAATGAGAACAGTGGGTAGATAAAAGTTCTTATAGGTACTCGTACACTACTGTGTAGTACATATGCTGTAGTTTCTAGGGTGTACAGCTTTCTGAGGGGCTAGGTTTTTTATTTTTTTTTTTTTTTTTTTTTTAATGTAAAACTTTTATGCCAATAATGAATGATGTAATTTAGGAATGTAATTTTAAAATATTGTAGTCAAATGTTTTAATATATGTGTATATGAAAATCCGTACCTGTTTTGACGGTGGGTTCCTTTTACGGAGGGCTGTATTTTCTGATCTGAGGAAATATTTTGGTACTGTCTCCTGAAATGCAATTAGCGTTTTCTTTGGGGGGGGGTCTAGAATATATTTTTGTAGAAACATGATTATGTATGAGAACACTAATTATTATTCTTTGTAACTTCACACTACAGTCTTCTCAGTAAAGATTTTTCACACAATCTGCTGTCTTTTTCATCATTTTGAGTTTCAGTTTAGGGAATTCCAAAACCAGAGGTTATTAAATACAACAGTGCCGTAGAAGTGCGGGTAGAACATTTTGCTCTTTTTAAAATATAAATAATCTAAAACATGCATTTTGTTCAAGTCCACACTAGTCTAGTTTTAAATACTAAAAATGGCCTAAATTACACTCAAAGCTAGAGCAAAATTGGTTCATTAACTCCATATCTCTATTTTTTAAGTGAACTATAACTGTGCATCTGTCTAGTCTTTTATGGCTGCTTATAAGGTGGTTGTAGTTTCTGAAAACATTTTAAAAGAAATGTCCCTTTGGTCAGATCAGTTGTCATAGACATTCAGCCAAGAGTTTTGATCATCTATTATTGAGAGATGCTTTGTTCCCTAATCGCAGTAGCTCAAATGTTTACCTGATATTGGACACCATCTCTTAAAGAATCCTGGAGAATAGCGGTTTACGATGTTGTGTCACACAGCACAAGCAAGATAATTAAAAGGTAAAGTTCTTGTATTAGTATGGTCAAGTAAGTAGCTTCTGAATATGAATGAGATTCACATAATTAAAAACAACTAATTACATAATACTTGTATATATGTCCCTACTATGGCAATGTTATTAGTAACAAAGATCAAATTGATTTAAAGGACAGGACAAGTGATTAATATGTATTTATTTTTAGTTGACTTAAAAAAAAAAAACATGTATTTAAAATTAGACAGCCACTGTGAATCAATATTAATTAAAAACTTAATTTTTTAATCATTATAAAAGACAATGTACTTTATCCACACAGATGCACTTTAATATTTACTGTCTTTTATATAAAACTTATTTTAATATTTATGTTTATCCTGATACATGGATTGTTGTTTGTTTTGTGTGTGTGTGTTGTCAATAATTTTTATTTTATCCTACATTCTAACCAAGACCTTGATGGAGAAAGAAAACTTAAAAGACTTTTCTGAAACGTTTGGGAAGGAATGTCTTCTGGAATTTCTTTGTAAATGTGTGAGCATCTGTCAGTGTCTTTCTCTTGCTCTCTCATGTATCAACACCTTTTGTCACCCTTGCAGTGAAGCCTCTCACCTTTCCACCGTCTGTTCAGCAGCTGCCGATATGAATGGGTGCATAACTATATGGTGTGCCGTCAAATATAAATTATTCACTAGAGCCCTTGAATGTTTGTGCATGCTTGTGTGTGTGTGTCTGTGTGTGTGTGTCTGTGTTTGTCAGATAGACTGCGTAGATGTTTGAGTTCAGTCACAGGATCGATCCATGAAGTGTTCGGGACTAGCAGAAATACTCACCAGACCTCCTCAGTGCCTTATACTGTATGTACCTGAGAAGACAGGTAAGTCATTCAGTAATGCACAGATATAAGCCTGCAGTAAGTTTTTTGTTTGTACTTGTTATTAATGGTCATTTGATTTAAGAATCAATGCCTGCTTCCAAATTTAAAGAAACGAATATGGAATTTAGATGGTAATTGAGTGCTTGGAAATATCATGTTATACTGTCTATATCTGTCTATGTCTAAAGTCACAATTCTAATCCAATTGGCATTATTGAGAGTGAAGAGCTAAATGCCTGAAACCCAGTCCTAATGGTGACCATTAGGTCAGGTTCACCTTGCACTTTAGTTGAAAGACATGACACATGATCTCTACCCATGGTAGTTGAGGTTGCTGATATGCATCAGTTTCACTAGACCTGCATAAAAATTACAAAATTAGTGAAAGTTTTGCAGACAGAAGGATTAGCATAATGATATTAAGGTTGGTGAATCTTCCTGATACAGATCTTTTAATCTTAATAATAAAATATTTTAGTATTCTTAGGTCGTTGAAGAAATGTCTTGACATTGAGGGGGGGGGGGGGAGTCAGAAAGAGGACCCGTAAGGTTACTTTGACCGAGAATCATGCCTCCAGCCAAATCCCCTACCAGGGCTAGAGGAGGGAAGCAGAAAGCTCTGGCAGGAAAGACAGACAAAAAAGAATCAATTCCTCCGAAAAAAGGAGGAAAGACTGAATCTCAAATCCTCTCAAATAATAATGAAAGTGAGAAAGGAAAAGGTGATAAATCTGTAAAGAAGGAAACGATAGCTGGGAAAAGGAAGAACAAAAAAGATGAAGAGAAGAAAACTGGGAAGAGTGACCAAACCGAGGCACCACAACAGGAAGAGATAGAGACCTCTAGGCAAATAGCCAAAGCAAAAAAGCAAAATGGCAAAATCTTACCTGCTAAGGTGACTAATGACATTACGGGAAAAGGGAGAGCTGGGAAAGCTGTCAAATTAAAACCTGACCAGAAAAAAAATCCAGCCAAAACTCCTGCAAAAGGTGCAGGAAGGAGAGGGACTAAAGTAGTAGATACAGAAGAGGACGAATCCGAGAGCGAGAAAGCAGAGCGCTCAGAGCAAGAGAGTGATGAAGGTAAAGAGGACAAGAAGGAGGGGTCAGATTGCATCGAGGACACTGCTGGGACAGACACAAGTGTTTTAAGTGGTGAAGAAGAGCTGTCAGATGTAGACAAAAAAACAGAAAAGGAGGCAGAAGAAGAAGAAGAAGAGGAGGAGAAAAGTGAGAGAGAGGACAACTCTGATGTGCCTACTGAAAGTAAAGTCAAAGAACCTGAGAAGGAACCCGTTAGCAGTGCAGAAGAAATTGACTCTGAGGAGGTACTGAGTGATACAGGGCAAGAGAGCACACAGGAGGAGACGGCACATTCATCAACAAAACCAGGACCACTAAACCTGACAGTCCACCTCCAGGGGCAGAAAAAGATGTTAAAATCCAAGATATTACAAAAGAAGGGACCTTCTAAAGGAGAGGAGCCTAAAGAAGCTTCTTTGTCTTCAAAAGGAGTCCAAATTAAAGGAATGGCTCTCTCCAAAGATGGCGCCACTAAGGGTAAGTCTCAAATTCTACAGTTGGCAAGTAAAACAAAGGCAATGGCCAAGACAGAGGAAGCATATCAACAGGAAGAAACCCCAACAAAAGGCCCAAAAGGATTATTGAACAGACAGTCTCGTACGCTATTTTCAATGAAAGGCAAAGGGAAAGATGACAAAAGCAAGAACGCCAAAGAAGAAACTCCAAAAGACACTGTAGATGCTGTTGAAGAACCAAAACAAGATGCATGTGAGAAAATAGTGCCAGATGCAGCTGAGCCTGAAGAAGAGATACCCTCAAAGTCAACAGAGCGTTTATTGGCCCGAAAAAGAGGCATGACGACATTGCGGCGTGTCTCAGGATGGATTCAAAAGAAGATGCCAAAGAGTATCCAAGTTCGAAGAAAATTATCGGCGGTCACCCAAGCGATTGGGATCTCAAAATGGCTCTCTGCTTTGGTATTGAAGAAGAGGAGTAGCAGCACTAAGTCAAAGAAGAGTCTTATCCGACACAAGATGGTTATGAAAATGGCAAGTGGTGGAAAATCAAAAAAGGAAGTATCATCCTCAATGGATTCCAAGACAGATGAGGGTACTACTGCTGATCCCCAGGGTGATTCTTCTGATGACCCTTGTTCATCTCCACAAGACGTAGAGGAAAAGGCCAATGCAGGAGATGCCAAATATGCAATTGTGTTCCCAAGGATGAACAAAATTGACAAGGCAAAGGAAACCACCGGTCCATCTACTAGCACCAGCACAGGCGATGGAGACACCACAGAGCGAAAACCACCAAAGCCTGGTGCTCGTCTGGTTCTTCCAGTCAAGCCTGACCTTAGCCTACTAAGGTCCATCAAGAAAAACACTCAGGAGAGTGAAAGTGATAAGAATAGCAACCCAAACTCTCGAGTGATTGAGGGGCAGCCAGAGGTCAAAGCAGACAACAAAGAGCCAATATTAGGCATCAAAAGTGGTACAAGTATATTAAAAGCCGCCAAGGGAAAACTTGGGGGATCGCAAGTAAACATCACCAAGTTGTCTATGTCAAAACCTTTGATTAATGGTGTAAGTGCAGGACAGAGCAAAGAAGTGGAGAGGAATATAAGGAAGGCAGATATATCAGCAGAACCCGAGACATGGAGGAATGTAGTGAAGCAACCTTCTTATGAGGAAGATGCAGACCGAGAGGTGGCGGAGCTGATGGGTGAGGGTCTTTTGCCCTCCGCTATGGAGCTACACTGGGCTCAGACTCAGCAAATGTGTGGTGATCCTCAAGACTGGCTGCGTTCAGAGAACCTCCTGCCCCACCAAACGGTGGAGAAGCTCACTAAATGGACGGTGTATCAAGATGATGAACATGCCCACATCATTCCAGTCCATAATGGCAGAGGCCCATGGGAATCCGAAGATCAGACCCAAAACATGCTGGAGGAAAGACTTAACAGCACACAGGTATGATATATTCAGAATAATTTACATAATTCTTGGTGTTTAACTCTTTTGTAATTGTGCAAATAGCCTCTGTGTACATTTAAGATGTAATAAGTGATGCAGTGACATGTACAATGTTTGGTGTTTGAATCAGAGCAGGAAGTCCTAGCTTGGAAAAAGTGTGGGTGTTATCCACATGTCTGCCCACTGGGCGCTCTCAGTGACAGATCTGCTCTGCTTCCTTTACTTTGTGTCTCAGGTAATGATGCCAGGAAGCAGCCAAGCTGTGGAGGTGGATGAGGTGGAAGATTTGGCACAGCTGGAGTGAGTCAATAATCTGATGCACATTTCCTCATGTAAACTGTCTATGCAACAAAAGGCACACCAGTAAAGAGTGAATTACATGAACAAAACATTAATTTGCATGTCAGATGAGATGTTGAGTCGGTTTGAATTGTTTTAAAACATGAAAACTTTTTTCAGAGAGGTGTGTGAGAGTTCTGTTCTGCTGAATCTGAAGAAGCGATTTCATCGGGATTCCATTTATGTATGCATTACCTTTTCTATACAATTGAATATGTTTTCTTTCTTAAATTCAACTTTATTAAAACATTTTATCAAAACAACAGACGTATATTGGCAATATGCTTCTGTCCATCAACCCCTTCAAGCCTCTCAACATCTACACTGAGGATCTGAGACAGCAGTACCAGGGTAAAGAGAAGCACAATAATCCACCGTGAGTTTTTTTTTTTTTTTGACATATTAACAGTAAGAAAAAAAATGTTTTTATTTTATAAGAAATTAGCAATAATATTGAAAGACAGATTTTCACTGTCCCTGCAGTCATATATATGCCATAGCAGATGCCGCCTTTTGCCAATCTCAGAATACAACTCAGGAGAACTGCATCATCATAAGGTGAGGAAGATTATGGGTATGATTCATATGCATATACATTTACATTTGTACATACACATACATATACACAAACATATGCATGTACATACACATATACGTACACATACATAGCAATATACATATATAATGACCAGCTGACTGCACATTATCCATAACATATATGTACGTATAACAGTATATGTATACATATTTCTATATCATACATTTGAATGAATGTGAATGTCTTAACAGTGGGCAAAGTGGATCAGGCAAGACAGAGGCTGCCAAGCTCATTATCCACTACCTGAGTTCCATGTATCAAGGCAGAAACGATAAATTACGCCAGGTAAAGTTTACTAATCCATATGAATAATACGTTTTGCAATAATAAGATAGATAACTCAAAGAAATATCTTCCTCTCATCAGCCAATGGATGTTTTGCCCATTCTTGAGAGCTTTGGTAATGCCAAGACTATACTGAACAACAACTCTAGCCGATTTGGAAAGTACCTACACATCCACATACGCCAGTAAGTGTACTGCATGTTGTTGGTCTAATTTAAGTGGCAGTATTAAAAGAGCACAATAAGATCTTCCTTTTTTTCCTTTTCAGTGGTGTTGTTGTCGGGACATCTTTGTCAAAATATCTCCTTGAAAAATCACGAATTGTCTTCCAGGTTAGGTTTTTATTCATTAGCTTGCACTTTAGGACATCTGAAATGAATTGAATTGACTGGAACTGTGTTCCTTTAGGCTAAGGAGGAGAGAAACTACCATGTGTTTTATGAGCTGTTGGCTGGGATGAACGAGTGGGACAAGCAGGATCTTTACCTGCAAGGAGCTGAAACGTACTTCTACCTCAACCAGGTAAAAGAAAAGCCCATGAATAGCCCTTGTCTTTGTAATTTTTTCCTAATATTTCTAAATATTCCTGTTTTAAATGGTTTTTTAAGGGTAGGGCTTGTGAGCTACAAGGGAAGCATGACAAACAAGACTTTCTGCTCTTGGTCCACTGCTTGGAGACAATTGGTTTACATGCAGATCAACTTGCAACCATTTGGGCTATTCTGTCATCAATCCTGCAGCTGGGCAACATTTGCTTCAGCTCTTATGAGGTGTGGATGCCCTTTCAAGGAAAGTTTTAGCATGTTGAACCCTTTAAAATATGTATACAATAAGATGTGTGTGTGTGTGTGTTTGTCTCTTCACAAAATTAGAGTGAATCGTTTGAAGTCGCCCGTATTTTTAGTGAAGCTGAGGCTCGGAGAGTGGGAAACCTCTTGCAGGTGTCCGCTGAGGCCTTACAGACGGTCATCACACACAGAGTGACTGTAAGCAAATCACACAATCTCATCCAAATACACATTAATTTCTTCTCATGCCCTCAGACTTAAAGGAATATTCTGGGTTTAGTACAAGTTAAGCTCAGTTGACAGCATTTGTGGCATAATGTAGAATATCATAATTAATTTCCACTCGTCCCTCCTTTTCTTTAAAAAAATAAATAAATAAATAATAAAATAAAGAATGGGTTACAGTGAGGCATTTAAAAGAGAGGTGAATAGTTTTCTAGTTTATTCTTTTATTCTTAAAAAGAATAAAAGAATGTTTCTATTCAGTAAGAATGCATTAAAATGGTCAAAAATGACAGTAAAGAAGACAGTTAGGCAACATTGTTACACAATTAAAATTCTATTTAAAATAAATGCTTTTGAGCTTTCTATTCATCAAAGAATCCTGAAAAAAACGGTTTCCACAAAAAAATATTAAGTAGCACGACTGTTTTCAACATTGATAGTAAGAAATGTGCACTTTGAGCGTAATCTTTCAAAAACGTTAATCTTACCAACCTCAAACTTTTGAACGGTAGAGTAAGTGCTTTTATAAAATTATAAGCCTCAGATTTCTGCCACAATATATTTTCAACCCAGAATATTCCTTCAACACAACAGAAATATCTCTAAGAACAGTAATTTGTTTCCACAGGAAACAACATATGATAGGATCTACTGCCCTCTATCTGTGGAAAGTGCCATTGAATCCAGGTTAGACGATTAAATGTTATTGAAATTTTTAAATTACATCAGACAAATGATGTAGCCGAGGATTATTGACAGATTGCTATTGATTCAGAGATGCCATTGCCAAGACGCTGTATTCTGTGCTGTTTGACTGGATTCTTGAACGCATCAATGACTGGTTGATCCCCACAGAGATGGACAGCACCGTTGGCATTGTGGATATATACGGCTTTGAGGTATCCTGTCCCTCGTTATGACCTTGAAGTGACAATTTTACTGTTGAATTTCTTGTTTATTATCTTTTTCACATTTATAGCTGAAGCATATATATATATATATATATATATATATATATATATATATATATATATATATATATATATATATATATATATATATATATATATATATATATATATACAGTGGGTACGGAAAGTATTCAGACCCCCTTAAATTTTTCACTCTTTGTTATATTGCAGCCATTTGCTAAAATCATTTAAGTTCATTTTTTTTCCTCATTAATGTACACACAGCACCCCATATTGACAGAAAAACACAGAATTGTTGACATTTTTGCAGATTAATTAAAAAAGAAAAACTGAAATATCACATGGTCCTAAGTATTCAGACCCTTTGCTGTGATACTCATATATTTAACTCAGGTGCTGTCCATTTCTTATGATCATCCTTGAGATGGTTCTATACCTTCATTTGAGTCCAGCTGTGTTTGATTATACTGATTGGACTTGATTAGGAAAGCCACACACCTGTCTATATAAGACCTTACAGCTCACAGTGCATGCCAGAGCAAATGAGAATCATGAGGTCAAAGGAACTGCCTGAAGAGCTCAGAGACAGAATTGAGGCAAGGCACAGATCTGGCCAAGGTTACAAAAAAATTTCTGCTGCACTTAAGGTTCCTAAGAGCACAGTGGCCTCCATAATCCTTAAATGGAAGACGTTTGGGACGACCAGAATCCTTCCTAGAGCTGGCCGTCTGGTCAAACTGAGCTATCGGGGGAGAAGAGCCTTGGTGAGAGAGGTAAAGAAGAACCCAAAGATCACTGTGGCTGAGCTCCAGAGATGCAGTCGGAAGATGGGAGAAAGTTGTAGAAAGTCAACCATCACTGCAGCCCTCCACCAGTCGGGGCTTTATGGCAGAGTGGCCCAACGGAAGCCTCTCCTCAGTGAGAGACACATAAAAGCCCGCATGGAGTTTGCTAAAAAAACACCTGAAGGACTCCAAGATGCTGAGAAGTAAGATTCTCTGGTCTGATGAGACCAAGATAGAACTTTTTGGCCTTAATTCTAAGCGGGATGTGTGAAGAAAACCAGGCACTGCTCATCACCTGTCCAATACAGTCTCAACAGTGAAGCATGATGGTGGCAGCATCATGCTGTGGGGGTGTTTTTCAGCTGCAGGGACGGGACGACTGGTTGCAATCGAGGGAAAGATGAATGCAGCCAAGTACAGGGATATCTTGGATGAAAACCTTCTCCAGAGAGCTCAGGACCTCAGACTGGGCCGAAGGTTTACCTTCCAACAAGACAATGACCCTAAGCACACAGCTAAAATAACGAAGGAGTGGCTTCACAACAACTCCGTGACTGTTCTTGAATGGCCCAGCAAGAGCCCTGACTTAAACCCAATTGAGCATCTCTGGAGAGACCTAAAAATGGCTGTCCACCAACGTTTACTATCCAACCTGACAGAACTGGAGAGGATCTGCAAGGAGGAATGGCAGAGGATCCCCAAATCCAGGTGTGAAAAACTTGCTGCATCTTTCCCAAAAAGACTCATGGCTGTATTAGATCAAAAGGGTGCTTCTACTAAATACTGAGCAAAGGGTCTGAATACTTAGGACCATGTGATATTTCAGTTTTTCTTTTTTAATAAATCTGCAAAAATGTCAACAATTCTGTGTTTTTCTGTCAATATGGGGTGCTGTGTGCACATTAATGAGGAAAAAAAATGAATTTAAATGATTTTAGCAAATGGCTGCAATATAACAAAGAGTGAAAAATTTAAGGGGGTCTGAATACTTTCTGTACCCACTGTGTATATATATATATATATATATATATATATATATATATATGTGCCATAGTGGCACTGAATTTCCACCTGTTAAGCCTCATAAATAAATATAGTAAGCCTCTTATGAAGTCTGTGGGAGAGAACTGAACAAATGTGCGTTACAGGACTTGAGTGTGAACAGTTTTGAGCAGCTGTGCATAAACTTTGCCAACGAGCAGCTGCAACAGTTTGTGAACAAAGCCCTGGTGGCCCAAGAGCAGGTCAGTTCGACAATCATATCGACAATTTATTCTCACTTTTTCCCCCCAACTTTAGAGGGCAAGTATGAAAATACTCCTCAATACTCTGAGGAGGAGACTCTAAACAAATTGGACTTGAAGGGAACAAGTTTTAATATATGGCTTGCCAGATGAGAATGGAAATAATGAATACTTGAGGGGACTGAACAAAATAAAACAAATGGTTTGCTTGGTGTGTTTGTGTTAGGAGGAATACAGTGCAGAACAGATCCAGTGGTATCCAATAGTTCTGGAAGACTCTAATGGCTGTCTGGATCTGATCTCAGCACGGCCTTATGGTATCCTTCGCATCCTGGATGACCAGACTTGCCTTCCTCAAGTAACTTCACATTTCAGTTTCAAACCAGAGACATTTCAGTCAATATACTTTTGAATACTCGTTTACTACAGCTCAGTGATGGATTTAAAATTTTTCTTCTATACTTATAGGTGTCTAATGTGGTGTTTAAATATCATAAAACTATATATCTATATATTTTCACCAAAATGACCCAATGTGATTCAAATGCAAATTAGTTTTATACTACAATGGATTTATGGGCCGTCTTTGTCCACCGTTCTCTTTTTTTTTCTCTCTCTTTTTCTCTCTCTCTTCCTCTTTTTTTGTCCCAGGCCACAGACCACACATTCTTGCAGAAATGTCACTATCACCATGGCAACAATCCCTACTACACCAAGCCCAAAATTCCTCTGCCAGTGTTCACAATATATCATTATGCCGGAGCTGTCACGTACCAGGCAAGCCTAATCAAAATTCTGTATTCATGCCATGTGATTGTCCTGACATTTTTCCCAAGAATTGTTAATTTTGTTTTTCCTCACCAGGTGCACAACTTTCTAAATAAAAATCACGACCAGTTTCGGCCTGAAGTATTAGAGCTTTTTGCCCGCAGTCGTTTACAGGTAAATTAATCTCATTTGTGTTCATGGAAGCTCACTTCACACCGTCCTCAGTGATTTGTCATGTGTCAAGATTGCAAGAAACTCAGTAATGTGTCCACTATTATATATTCATGAGACTGTCAACTTACCCAAACAAAACAAAAGAGTTAGCAACAACTGATATCATTTATGCAAACTTTAGGTCTCATTAAGTTTTAAAGGACCAATGTTTGGTAACAAAAACCTGTAACAGGTAATATGAGTGTGTTTTCTTGTCTGTGTAGATGGTGTCGGGTCTCTTCCGGAAGGTTCAGGAGCGTCACATCCAACAGAAAGAGCTGGGAAGAGCAAGAGGTTACAGGAACCAGATGTCAACTGTAGGTGCTCACTTCCAGCAGTCACTTCTAGAGCTCACCACTCGTTTAGAGAGGTCAGCAAATGTCACTATTATTCACTCTGCAATATTTTGTATGAATGGACTGCTGTGTTTGTTGTACACAGAACATTTGGTATTGTCATTCAGTTATGTAGTGGTCCAGTGTGAGAATATGTACTGATGATTTGATTCTGTCTATTTATTTTATATGTTTTTTTTTAGGTGTAAAACTACATTTATACGATGCTTTAAGCCCAACTATGTTAAGGTAATTTAAGTTGAAAAAATAATGATATACATATTATTCTGTGTATGAGTTAGCAAGCACAATTGTATTGGTGGACTTCGGTTTGGTGTTTTTGGGTGGTTTCAGCTTCCAGGCATATTTGATGTAGACTACATAACCACACAGCTGAGGCATGGAGGGATACTGGAGACCATTCACATACGAAAAGAAGGATTTCCGATTCGCATCCCCTTTGCTCTGTTCATGGAGAGGTAGCACACTATGGCAGAATCTTTGACATTAAAATACATTATTGGTGGGATATCAGTCATATATCACTGTCTTTGTTTGTATAAGCCACACAGCAACATAATAAAATCATCCAGAACAACTTAGCAACAGCATATCAATGCCCTAGCAACCACCCAGAACACCCATGCAGCGAGTATTATTTAAAAAAAAAAGCTTTCCAATAATATTAACTTATTCTGTGAATACAGTATACAGGGTTTCAGCAGTCATGAAAAACCTACAAATATTTTTAAATAATAAATAATGTCTAAATAATGTTATTATAAAATTAATTTTATGCAAAACTATACCTTTTCTTCCTCTTTATAATCTTCTCCATTTTAATGGGTCCATTTTCTAGCACTGTCTCTTTGTCTAATTTCAGGTATGGTGTGTTATTAGCCCAGAGATCAGAAAACCAGTCTTGTGAAGAACAAGTAGTGTCTTTACTGGAGACTATAGGAGCAGAGGAAGGCCAGTACCAGCTAGGACTCACTAAGGTACAGTAACATAACTCTTTCCCTCAGCCTGGCTTATTCTGACTCGTGCAATGACTATCATGATACTAAAGATACCACCCTCAAATGATTCCCTTTAAATGGTTAGTTCACCTAAAAAAGAAAAATTCTGTCATTAATTACTCACCCTCATGTTGTTCCACACCCGTAAGACCTTCGTTCATCTTCGGAACACAAATTAAGATATTTTTGATAAAATCAGATGGCTCACTGAGACCTCCATTGCCAGCAAGACAATTAACACTTTCAGATGCCCAGAAAGCTACTAAAGACATATTTAAAACAGTTCATGTGACTACAGTGGTTCAACCTTAACGTTATGAAGCGTCAAGAATACTTTTTGTGCTCCAAAAAAACTCCCAAAATAACAACTTTATTCAACAAAATCTAGTGAGGGGTGATTTCAAATCATTGGTTTCGAATCATTGGTTCGGAGCGTGTATCAAACTGCCAAAGTTACGCCCCCCAGTGGTGAACCATTGAAATTTCAAAACGCTTATGACGTAACAAAGCCTCGTTTACTGAAATCACGTGACTTTGGCAGTTTGATCCACACACCGAACCACTGATTCGACATAAAAGATTCGTAAAGCTTCGAAGCTTCATGAAGCAGTGTTTTGAAATCGCCCATCACTAGATATTGTTGAATAAAGTTGTTATTTTTGGGTTTTTTATCTCAAAAAAAAGTCTTCTCGTCGCTTCATAACATTAAGGTTAAACCACTGTAGTCACATGAACTGTTTTAAATATGTCTTTAGTAGCTTTCTGAGCATATGAAAGTATTAATTATCTTGCTGTCACTGCAGGCCTCACTGAGCCATCGGATTTTATCAAAAATATCTTAATTTGTGTTCCGAAGATGAACAAAGGTCTTACGGGTGTGGAACAACATGATGAGGGTGAGTAATTAATGACAGAATTTTCATTTTTGGGTGAACTAATCCTTTAACACACACAGGTGTTCATGAAGGAGACTCTGTACCAGCGGGTGGAGGAAAAATGGAGTAGCACCCAAACATGGGCAGCAGTCACCATCCAGAGGAACATTCGTGGCTTCATCTGCCGAAGAAACTTCCGTTTCTTTAAACAAAAGGCTATTGTCATCCAGTCCCACATCAGGGGCCACCAGGCCCGGTATGTGCAGAGATTTCATATTTGATAAATTTTAAGAGCATGATAAAATAGAAGTTAATATGGCACTGAATGTGAAACAATTGCACCCTCTTTCTGTTACAGGAAGTACTACAAGAAACTAAAACAGTCCTTCACTCAGTTCTGGGCAGCTATGATGATCACCCGAGACACTATTAAGAGACGTCATTGGAGAGTGAGAGCTTTTATCTTTCATTTTATCTCTCTCTAGCTTTTTCTATTCTTCTCCCTGTGTGTCCTTGGCTTCTTCTTGGCTTAATTTTCACACATACAATACACACACTTCACTATTTCAGCTGTTTATCTAAATGGCCAACCAAAACCACTATGAAAATGTGACAGCTAATATGATGCAATAAATATCAGCCTTACTCTTCCCATTCAAGATTGAATTGTTATATTAATATAATTAATGCCAACTGGTTTTATATTTTGTTATGTAATGCAATGACAGTCAAATGCATTTCTAAATTAGTCGTAAGTGTCTCAAATGTCTCATTGATTACTGCTACTGGGCTTATTACTTACATTACATGTAAGGTCAGAGTGTGAACTTATGAATCACGAGTCTTATAATATATTTGACTCTTTGAAAGGACTTTGAACCCGTTTGTGTACTTAGTAAATTTATGAGCTGGTGAAATTCAGTTTATTGCTTTTGAAATGGCACCCATAGTTTTCTATTGCACAACCTCTATAGGAAAATAATTCAAATTTCATTTAAAATAGAATAAAAAAAAGAATTATGCTTTCCACAGTCTTATAAAAAAACAACAACAACTAATAATACACAATGCAAAAAGAAAAAAGAGATGAATAGAGTTATCTTTATACTCCGATTCGTGTAGCATCTACGGTCTCTCTAGTGCATCATGGGTCATTTAAAAGTGTTAACACGTGTAACAACTGTCACAGTTAGGTGAGGTGAGCTCAGTGGGGTGAGCTTCACCCGCCTACCTGCCCTTTTATCTTTGATCCCAGATTGTCTCTCTCTTTTTCCCCTCACTTTCTTTTCTCATTCCTGCCTAGACCCACCCAAGCACCACTTCTTTTCTGTTTGGATTCCAACTAATTTTATAAGTTAAAGAGCACTTTACATGAGGACTGCTGCGTTTGTTTTAATATCAACCTAGGTAGGTACTGTTTAACATTTATCCATATTACACATACTAATAGCAAACAGAAAGATTAATGATACAGAGAGAATTCAGGGTGGAAAATAACCAAGAGATTACATTGGTAATAATATACATGTAAGACTTTAAGATTTGTTTAATGTAATCAAAAATGTTGGAATGCTGGAATGTACATCTGAAAGGTTCAGTCTTTTGGCTTTACACTACCAGTCAAAAAAGTTAGATTTACTTTCCCATTCTTTATAATTACACCTCAAAAATTATTTTTGTCTTGTTTTCAAGTACAAATATCTAAACATGCTCAAAGATCAAGATACAAGATACATGACTTAAGATATTAAGTCTTGTTTTCAGAAAAAACAAATCATCAAAATTAAGTGATTTAATGCTTAAAATACGAGAAAAAAAATGCCATTGGGGTTAGAAAAGTCAACTTAATTCAAAGGGAAAACAAAGTTATTTTTCTGACCCAATTAGCAGATATTTTATCTTATTTTAAGCATAAACTCACTTAATATCGATCAATTTATCAATTTAGTATTCAAACATCTTAACTCTTGTGCTTTCTTAAGGACATTTTTGTCTTTCTCAGTTTGTTTTTTTTAAATAATTTTTCCTGTGTTAATGCCAACTGCATACATTTTGGCAGAGGTGTGTATTTTTATTGAAATTATACTATTTCACCCTCATTTCCTTTAATAAATCTATTTTACACTAGTAACACAAAATAGTTTCACTCAGGACCTTAAGGACAAAAATGTTTTGAAAGCTGGAGTTTTTAATCCCAGGGGCATTTAACTATAAAATGATGCAGTGTTTGTTAATAGGCTTTCATTCTGCTGGCAAGGCTTCAAAATTAAAATCTACTGTTACTATTACTGTTTTTTTTTATCAGATTGCGCTATTTTCTCAGGTTTGGCCTAAAAGAAAATACTCGCTTTTTTCCTGTTTTCTGCTTCTGCGTATTATAGAGACAATTGAATAAATTATGCTGCTATCATTTAGTTGGTGTGTTTGTATGGATGCCAGAGTGTGGTTTGTATGTGTGTACTAAAAAATGTGTGTGTGTAATATTTAAGAGAGAAAAATTCTACTGTGCTGCAAATCACAAATCCCACTGCTGTCTATACCACTGGAACTTTTTAGGCATCTAATGGGAAAAATTTGGTACTGCGCCCAAACCAAATCTCACTGAAAGCTCATTTTTTGAGATATCAACCTCAAATTTGGAACACAACTTATTTAGATTTAGATAAGCTTTGATTTTCTCGCAGTTTTAAAAAACATTTATTTTATATACAATAATGTTCATAAATAATTTTCATAAACTTAAACCTCAACAATTTTACTTTAACAATAATCTGCCAAGGGTCTTCGTTAAAATGGGACCAAACGTAAGTCCGTGCTCCCAAATTTTTTGACACAGACATTTTTGTCCTTTAAAGACCTCAGAGTAACTTTTAAATTGACGCACAAAGGTTAAGTCATTTTTCTTCTCAAATACAGTGTAAATACATCTTGATTAAGAATTTTTAGATATTTGTACTGGAAAACAAAACAAAAATCTTGAAGAAGAAGATAATTTTTGCTGTGTACAATTTTCAAAATTGTAGAATAATAGTAAAGTTATTAAAACTATTAAACAACACAAATTGAAGTAATTATGTCAAAATGTTTTTAAGATTTCTCAATTTCTAGATGACAGCTCTCCACACTCTGGGCACTCTCTCAGCCTTCATGAAATGCATCATGGGATGCTTTTAAAGAAATTCAGTTTATATTTATCTACAAAACTGATTTCAAGCATTTAAGCAATTAAAATATTTATGTTCATCAGAAACACAAATTCAGTTCAAACCTTTGACTGGTGGTGAATTATATTTAAATGATCCACTAAGTTACATAACCTGCTACTTTCAGTTCTGTTTCCTTGTTACCCATCATGTTTTATGTAGTTTGGACTATGTCCTTCTGAGCTGTCATGTACTCTGCTGTCAAATCACTTTGTAGTAATTGTTTTGCATTTGGTGAGTGGTGAGACTAGTTTGAGATGTGATCCTCATTCAGTGGGTTAAGCAGCATTGTGTGGTTATATTTTTGCTTGTCCAATAGAAGTTCATTTAAGATAAAAAAAGATTCACTGGAAAAGGCAAAGCATATCTTTTGTCAACACCCCACAATACTCACTGATTTATTTCTAAAATATGTGGAAATCAGGCCTTTTTTAAATGTGTTTTCTGCACTAATGGCAACAATGATACACAAAACAGAAAAGGCCAATAAAACAGAATGATAATACTAAATGATAAAGATAAAAATGGGTTGGGTGAGTCATATTTCATGTAATGTTTTGTTTTGGGAGGAGCCAGTCGAGGGAGGGTCCTCCTGGTATATATAAGGAGCCCAGATGCTAAGAATAGTTCTATTTACCTTTTCACATGATGCTATGGGCAGGTAATAGAACCAATGAGTGGAATAGCTTTACAAAATAAATGTCCCATTGTTCAGTCAAGAAGGAATGAAACACTACAATAGGCAAATGGACAGAGGGTTGGTAATGTTAAACCTTTTTTTTAAATGTTAAATTTTGTTTGTATTTTGATTATATCAGGAACATAGTGATAGAACCAGAGTGAAGGAAGCAGCAAAACCTACATCTACCTCTTCAGAGATGGTGAGATACTCTTTTCAATTTTGTTTTGTTTCAAATTCTGTGCTCAAGATCTCTGAGCACCTGGTTTTTATGATGGGATTGTACATACTTTAACCAGTCACAGAGATAAAAAGTTAATTTTGAACATCACAAACAAATAAAATACTATATTTTTCCTAAAGGATGTGGGAATATTGGAGATCCCGGCAGAACTGTCGGCCAGATTACGCAGTGCAGCAGGTGAGATCCTTGATAAGCAATAAAAACTGCTTATAAAAACTTGATTTTTTGAAGTATTGATTAAGTTGATGTATAGGTGCTGTATAATTTTGCTCAGTTAAAAGTAATTAGTTAACTGTAAAAAGGTTTCCATTTATAAAAATGGAAAAAAATTAACTAAAATTGACTGATAAAAAACAACCTGTTCACAATTTTCTCAAACTCTGTATTTTAAACTGAATGGTGTTTCCTGACTTTGAATTATTAAATTAATCAGCATCTGATTTTGTTGAAATTTTAATATACACTACAGTTCAAAAGTTTGAGGTCGTTAAGATTTTTTTATGTTTTTTAAAAAGAAGTCTCTTATGCTCACCAAAGCTGCATTTATTTTATCAAAAATGCAGTAAAAACTTTTGCAATTCAAAATAACTCAGGACTCTTTAATAAACAGAGAAAACAGCATTTATTTGAAACAGAAATCTTTTGTCAAATTATTTTTCTCATTTTGATCAATTTAATACATCCTTACTGAATAAAAGCATTAATTTCTTTTTTAAAAATCTTACCGACCCACAACGGTTGAACAGTAGCCTATTTTAGACCATCATTGCCCTTGTTCAAATCAAATTCATGTGTCTTAAGTAATGGATATTATTAAACTGTATTGCTTTTGGTCAAATACTGTGTTTTAATGACTGATGATCAACATAAGTAAAGTCATGCAATAATGCATTGTTCGTATTCCATGTTTTTTTGTTTGTTTACAATGATGCCTTACAGGGCGTCCTCAAGGATCAGGGGTGACTGAAGTAGCTCTGCCAAAGGTCAAAGCAGAACACAACCTCTCATTGCCCCTAGACATTGACAGACACCCTTTCACCCAATATGCCAACACAGTCCTGAAGGTAAGATATTAATGTGAAGTTTCATCTGTTTAGAACTTGAAAAACATGCAAACTTCCTTCCTAGTTTTGCGGTCTTCTACTTCATATACAATTGTCATACATGTGAATCTGTTTAATGCATTTGTTACATCAGTTATCTGTTTTTCTCTCCATTAGGATGGATGGTGCCAACCGCAGGGTTACCCGCTTCAGAAGCCTTTGACATCTTTGGAACCTGAGGATGCCCGTGCAGCTCTAGAAATCTATAAACTGGTCAGTACAATGCCTGAAAACATATTGACACATATAACAATATGTGTTTTGCATTGGAATTTTAAATAGATCTTCTACCACAGAAATTCAACATAAACCTTTAACCGGGTATGAAATGTTGGAATTTAAATTAATCCTTTCTCATCTATTCTCTTCTTTAGATCCTGCGTTTCACTGGTGACTCGGATCTGACAGACTGGCAAGAGCAGATGTTGGGGAACTACATTGTGGAGAAGAGCCAAACTCGGCCCAGAATGCGAGATGAGATTCTAGCCCAACTGGTCTACCTCACTTGGGACGAGGATAAAGTGGAGAGCACCCTGCGGGGCTGGTTGCTCCTGGCCTGCTGTCTGAGTGCCTTCACACCATCTCCTGCCCTGGAGAAACCCTTGCTCAAGTATGTCTTGTCACAGTGTCACAAACCCAAAGAGTGGTCTTTAGAACAGGAAGAGATTTTTTTTCAGTTCAATTTTTATTATTAAAAAAAAAAAAAAAAGTATTAAAAAATAACATATTTAAATACATCTACTTTTCCTGTAATTATATATGTCAGTTTTTACAAGACATTTCTTTGTTCCACTGAGAGAAGGAAGATCCCCAAGTACTTTTCAATGCTAAAGCACTAACACTTTTATCCTGTATTAAAGTAAAATCTGCATGCTTACATTTGCTTGCATTTACAACTATATCTACTAAAGTGTAAGGTTATTGACTTTAATTACAGCAGACTAATACAACATTGCCATTGATTTATTATTCAAATGAACATTTCCTATATAAACTATATGGATTGTCCCATTGAATTAGAATTAGAAAGTCAAATTGATCAATAGATAAATAGTGGCAGACAGAAGTCAGTCTTTTCTTGAAAATGAAAAACAGTGTGTTTTATGATTGTCAGGTATGTGTCGGACCGGGGTCCAGGGGAGTACCGCTCTCTGTGCCAGCACAAGCTCCTCACATCCCTCCAGCTCCCCTCTCCTGCCTGTAGACAGCACCCTCCGAGTCAACTTGAGTGGACAGCTAATCAGAGAAAGGGAAAGATGGTGGTGGAGGTCAACACTTTCATTGGTGAGGATTGCAGTTTTTTTGTACTTGATTTTTTGAACTGGAGTAACTTCAGCAAAAAAAATAAAAAATACTGGATTCCCAGTTGCACTGCTCATTCCAAGAGAGTGAAGGATATTAAATATGTTGTAATATAAATGTGTTGTGTTTTTATTTTTTAGAGGAAAGGTTAACTGTGGAGGTGGAGTCTTGGACCACAGGGGAACAACTGGCTTCTTGGCTTCTTAGCTACAGGTAGATAAATATGTCTGTTTTTGTGGGTGTAAAAATAAATAAAAAAACCAAGTCATATTTTTCCCCAAATACTTTTAACATAAAGAAAATTAGGCCTATTTTGTATATTATAACAGTGTAATAAATTCTCAAACATTTAACAATGTAAAACTCTGTATGTTAAACTGAATTCGAGATTCTGTGTTTCCTAACTTTGCTGAAATTTGAATATACACTACTGTTCAAAAGTTTGAATACGATTAATAAATTAGATTATTATATATTTAAAAATTATATATTTAATTATTATAAATCTAATTAATATTATTATAAAATTATAATTAAAATATATTATCAAATGTAATATAATGTAATGTGTATACATATATATATATATATATATATATATATATATATATATTGCGGACAGTGATGTGGTGCTTTATGTAGTGCAGAATACTTTTTAACTCTTTCCCCGGAATTTTCCGTCATTTATGACACAACGCTTCCGTCAATCCATGTTTTCATTGTTATACAGTATGGAGTGCTATAATGCATCTTTTGAAAGAGTATACAGTATCTCCGGATCAAAACACAGTTGAAAAAGTAGCAGAAACAAGCGATAAAAGCACTACAATGCGACTATCAAACATTAAACAGCATATAAATCAAAACTGCCTAACATTACTGAATGAAATGTCGACCCAGTAAGAGGTATAGGACTGTGAAGCTTTGGGGGTGTTGATGGAAGCAATCTGGATGTAGTCTTTGACAAAAAAGCATAGGCTCTGTTCTTTTGATATATTGCATGTTCAGATATTCATACAACAAAACATTAATGTCACATTTCTTTCTCTCAGAGGTCTGACTGAAGCTACACAGGGTTGGTCTGTGTCTTTGTTGGCTGGGGAGGGCTGGACCGACCTGGCTGGCAGTGACTTTGTCATGGATCTCCTGGCTGGAGTGGAGACTGATGTGCCCCTGGGTCACCCACCTGCTCAAAACGATTACCTCTTTAGTGACACAGGCAACAGGTACACCTCTGTGGGAATCGAAGCTGACAGTTTAATCAAAGGAGACTGTGAAATTATAGTTTAACTCGTTCTATTAATCCATTTTCTCTTGTTGTCAGGATGGCAACCACAGACCTGGATGACTTTATACCACCTGCTCCCCCTATGCAGGCCCCTGGTCTCCCCTCCTTTGAAGCATCTCCATGGGACACCACCTATGAACCCTCTTCCACATCCCAAGGTGAGTGTTTTACCATTACTAGGAAACACAGAGTAAATTCTGAGTCATTGCTATGTTACATAGTTTGCAGAGGGACGATCAAAGAAATCAAAGTGGAAGAAAGCTGCAGTATGAAGGTTGGGAACTGGCTCACCCTGTAGAGTAAATAAAATGACAGTTTCACTCTGATACTCCTGCAATAATCTTTCTTTTAGGATCTCGAGGTCGGCCAATGGATGCTTACGTTGATGACCTCTTTGATCCTGTGTTTGATCAAGGTCCTCCGGTCAGTATTGTTCAGTTCAAATACATAAATATTATTGTGCATTTCTTAGTCATACTGACAACTGCTTTGAATTCACATTAATAAAAAATGTCATTATTTAGTAGTAACTGAACAGTAATTCTATATTTATAATTTAAAACATATTAAACACTTTTTGTAGTGAATTATAAATGAAAAGTGTGCTTGTGCTGTCTTTCTTTAAAATAAACGCCACTGTAGATTATTTAATGGATTTTTTTTACATATTCTTTTTACATTATTTATAGAGGGAGGGATGAAAGCTCAAACTCATGTCACCTGCGTGAGCACCATAGATCAACATGTCAGAGCACATGTGCTTACCAGTAGGCTACATACTGTAGATATATTGTTAACATTCATTAAGCCAGTGAAGATTGCATAGCTTTGGCACTTATTAACTCTGAGATCTGCTTGTATTGCCTTTTATCTGGCCTGAGGACTTATTGTTTTTTATTGATAGGACTTTGAACAGATGGCCATGCTGAATCGCAGAATGAGAGGAGGGGGAGGTATGATGCCCAGCATGTACACCGGTGCAGGTACATATTATGATATTTTATATTTTTAAATATTTTTATTGTTTATTCACTTATTCTATTTTTATTATCTGCGTCTTGTCGCTGTGATTCTGTCTGTGCTGTGAAAGCTTCTGTCACCAAGACAAATTCCTTGTATGTGTAAACACACTTGGCAATAAAGCTCATTCTGATTCTGATTCTGATATTTAGAGCAGTGTTATTAATGCTGATAAGTGTAAAACAATTTAAAGATAAGTAGATTGCTGAATTTACAATATTACACAATATTTATATTTATATATATACAATGTATTTATAATATATATTATTTACTATTAATATTTTATGTTTTTTTTTTTATAAAAATGAACAAAACATAATTCAGAAAATGGGAACTAACCACTACAGATTACTCCTCCTGTTACCCATCATTTAGGAATGCCAATGAATCCTGCCATGGCTGGCTATGGTGCCACTCCAATGATGCCAAACATGATGTCTGCTACCATGCCCATGATGCAGCCCATGATGCAGCCCATGCCACGTAAGCATCCCTGCTGCTCATGTTATGCTTTTCTAATAGCATGATCTGTTAAATGCTTACCCTCTTCCTACTGCTTGTTTTGGATGTAGCTATGATGATGCCAACTGCCATGCCACAAGCCATGCCTGCTGCCACACCGGCTGTCAACACACAGCAAATGGCTGCTCAACAGCAGGCCTTTATCAATCAACAGGCTCAGCTTCTGGTGAGTCACAAAACACATTTAGAGCAGGTGAAATCAAGGAAATGTCAATAAATTAAAAAAAAATTAAAACATTTTTTTTTTTTACATATATTATGTATATATACACTCACAATAATATCATAAAATATTATAAAAAGTAATATGTATTTATTTTATATATATTTAATAAATAATATACAATACTATATATAATATTAAATAAATATTAAATAAATTTATTTATCATATATATATATATATATATATATATATATTGTATCTCACATGTCACATCAGTGCTTTCAACATAAAAAAGTATTTTTTTCCCCCCTACAGGCTCAGCAGATGACCATGCAGGCAATGACACTGTCCCAGAAGCAACAGCAGGAAGAGATGCTAAAACGTGAAAAGGAGTCACAGAGAAGGTCACCACGCCATCGGCGGCGCTCTCCTCCACGTGCACGTTCACCTTCACGCTCACCCTCACCTAAACCCCGAAGCCGCCCCCAGGCAGAAAGAACCCCCCCGAAAAAAGACCCAGAGGCCCCTCCAAAGCCCCGCAGCCCTGAGGTAAAGGAATGGTTTTGACCAGTGCCTGTGTTTACTAGTACTATATAGTATAGTAATTAACTGCTTTAGATTCTTACATATTAATGTATTCTTTAAGGCACAGCCTGAGACAGAGGTGGATCTTAAGGCCCCGGAAGATCAAGGGTCCTTTCAAGAGAAGAGGAAATTTTTTCAAAAGATTGGTGAGTGGATGCTGTCAAATCAAAATTGTTAAAATGGCTAAAATATGTAGCAAAATTGCATAAGAGATAAGATTTACACTATCTTTATGCATCTCAGGTACGTCAGAAGCACGCCCAAAACCTGCGCCAAAGGTTGCTAAGCCACTGATATACGCCACTCCACCGGTGACCCAACCCAAATCACCTCCTCCAGTAAAAACTGAAGGTTGATGTTTGTTTTGTGCATTTTTCCTCTCTGTTCCTCGAGAAAATTATAACAAAAGTTTGATAACTGTATGATATAATGTTAATGCACTATGCAAATAATGCTGTGTACTGTACTGTGTGTTGCAGACTGTCGCACTGTTGCCAGTACTAATTTGCCTAACTGATAAGTGCTACCATTTCTGTTGCGAATGACAAACATTAAAGGTAGGGCAGGTAATTTCGGAGAGGCTAGCAATAGCAAGCATGAGATCCCACCCTCCCTTCTGAGCTCTCTCTCCACAGAAGATATATGTACATGTTTTAATATTTAGACCATTACTTTTATTGATTGCTATCAGGATGTTAAGAGAGTTTCAGAGTTATAAAAAAAAGGCCTTTAAACGGAAAACGTGCCAAAAGAGGAACGAAACAAAGCTGCTCATTTGAACCGCGCGCCACATGAAACGTTCATCAGTTCGGCTCTAAACACACCACAGTGTGAGCTTATAGCGAATGTGTTTACTTGCTGACCGTCTCAATACACAGTACTGTGAGATCCAGTGAAAAGTGTTCCAGTTCAATGCAAAGTTCTCCCATTCAAACCACGAATCAAATGCCTCGTGATTTAAACTAGTCGAAAGCCAGACGAAACAGCGCTGGCATTCTCAATAAATACTGACGCCGAAAACAGGAGAAACAATGAGCCACAACGGTACAGACAGAAGGCTTTTCAATCCACAAGTCGCCAACATTTACCATGATTTATTGTATTAACACTAACTGAAACCATGGCAGAAATGTGGGATATTCATATAGAATTGTATTATATTATTAATGCCAACATGTATTAAAAGAGTAATGGAATATAATTACAGTATTTTTTGTTATTAAGCTATAGCAGTTTTTGTGCATTTGTATTATACTAAATGTCTTTAGGCTATGGTCTTCATAACAAATACCATAGAAACAAGATAGTTACTTTTTACCATGGCAGAGAGGTGCAATGCATGGTTTTACCTGTGGTTAACATGATCCAAATACTATGGACGAACAAATTTTACCCTATAAAAATGAGGTTATAAATCTGCCTTTAAACTTGAAAGAAATAAAGATTTGACATTTATCGTTATCGTCTGATATGAAAAACGTTATTGTGATAATTTTTTTATGGTAATCATCCAAAATAATCCTGAAGCTCATAAACTCTTCTATACACAGTGAAACCATACCCAGAACCTCCTAAAAACCAAGAACCTGAACCAGAATCTCCAGAACCCACATCTCCTAAACCAGAACCCACATCTCCTAAACCAGAACCTACCAGCAAAATTAGAGAGATCATCAAGCAGTACCAGAGCCGGCCCACTCCAGAACCTAAAGCCTACGAGCCTGTCAGGTGGGCCAAGAAATTACTTTCCTTATTCATGTTCCTTGTCACATTATTGTAAAGCAATAACTTGCTCCACCTAGAGACCACTTTTCACGATCTAATAATTTCCCAATGGATAAAATCAAGTCCCGCCCAAATTTTTTTCTCATTGTGTGTCCCGTTTCTATCTGAAATATTTTGCATTACGGAAGTAAAATGGGCTGCAGTGCAAACTGTGATTCACATTGACTCATTGACTAAATGCAACCTCTGCGGTTAATGAACGCTTGCATATTATTATGTAGCTTTGATCACTTGCTTTCGATTCCTAGACTGTAAGAGCTGGAATAATGTAAACTTTGATCTTCACAGGGTTTCAGCCAAGCACTTTGTAAAGAAAAATGACCCCAAAGAAGAAGCACTGGCCATTCTCAAAGCTCAGGGACCTGTCACTCAACAAAAGGTAGCTGATACTGAGTGACAAGCCATCATGCATGTTTTTGTCTTAAATTTCTGACCTTTTTGAGCTTGAGTTCAGTGTCAAGGATGCAGAAGTTCACCATGAATCATTTATGTACTCATGCTGTAGAAACAGTGGGTAGACATGCCTCCTCCGCCTCCTCCGCCTGAGACCCATAGCCGTCGCCCCATCTCTAATGATATGAAACAGAAGCAGCGTTCACTAGCTGATCTCTTCGGCTCGCAGCGCTCACAGGCTCTGCCTCGAGTTCGTGACCCCATCCCTCCTCCACCACCTCCCAGCATCCCTGAACCGCCACCGGCGCCTGCACCTGGACTTAGTAAGTGATGTCACATATTATATATGGGTAATTATATGAATCAAATATGTCTTGATATATTGGATAAAATATTAAATTTACAGTTTTAAAAGATTTAAATCATTTTAGTTTTCTATAATAACAATTAGCACAATTAACAGATTTTGACATTTTTGTTTTGTTCCCAGTGCTTCCATGTTTTGCCCCCAGTATTCCAGGTGTACAAAAACTTAAATAAATCATTTATTTACATTCAAAATGATTAAGAGATAATCCAGACATTTATTTTATTCATTTCTGAAATCAAAATGGTCTAGGTGTTGAAAAACTAATAATTTATTAAGAGTTTAAGAAAATGGATTAAACATATTCCAGGTGTTTCTTAATTTTTTCCTTTCTGTATTTGAAATATTCCAGGCGTTGAGAACTTGTAATTGTTAAACATAGATTTAAAAAATATTCCAGGTGTTTCTTTTCCTTTGTCTAATTGAAACATTACAGATGCTGGAAAAACTGGATATTTAATAAAAAAAAAAAATAATTAAAAAAAAGTATTAAAAAAGAAATCTATTTTTTTTTCTGCAATCAAAACATTCCATGTTTTGATAAATTAGTGATATATTAAGTATTTAAGAAAATGTGTGTATATATATATATATATATATATATATATATATATATATATATATATATATATATATATATATATATATATATATATATATATATATATATAAATTCTTCAATCGAAACGTTTCAAACTAAATGTTTTTTTGGGAATATTTATATAGATTTTTCCAGTATGCTCAATTTATCTTTTCATCCTGTTTGTCTTTTGTAAAATATACTGGCGTACACTTTTATAGAAATACTTTAATTTGCAACAAACATATTCATATTTTGAAAGTTCGAGAGTTCAGAAGGTACTGCACATCAGGAATGACCTATATGCAAATTTAAGGCAAGCTGTGCAAATGTTAAGGTAAACAGAACGCATTTGCCAATATAATCTTATGCACTAATTTCTCCCCCTCTATTTGTTTCTAAAGATAATTTCAGCCGGATGACAGAGGAGGAGAGCGTTCGCTCACAATTGCACAGATTCTCTGCTAGCGTCTACTTCTCCTACCCCAATATGCCTGGAAAACTCTTCCTGCGCAAGGAGGTAATTAAGTCAAGACAGTTTTATGTGACTGATGGCTCCTACACAGTTATCACAGCTGCTTCTGCTCTACTTGTGTGAATTCATTGTATTTGTGCTCTCTTGTACACAGCTATTTTATCCCAGAGAAAAATTCAACCATCCATACATCCTTAATTTGCTCTGTGAACAGGTCAGGTTCGTTTTTGTCGTGTATAGGATTGAAAATGTAAGATATTTTATACTATTCCGTTTACATTAAATTCTGGGCCACACTGTTTTTGTGAACTACAGATCATGCGAGACACTTACTCGGATTCTTGTCTGAGGATTTCACGTGAGGAGCGGCGTAAAATGAAAGACCTGTTGGGTATGACAGATGCATAATATTAAAGCCACACCAGTCTAATAATAATTCAAATAAGCTATTATAAATAATTCAACATGGTTTATTTGTGTTTCTTTCTGCTTTAATACCAGCGAGCTTCCATATCGGATCCAGTGTCAGTTCTATAGATGATGATGCCATGAAGAAAAGAATTGTCATGGCAGCAAGAGACAACTGGTCCAATTACTTTTCACGTCTCTTTAATGTGAAGGTGAAATACTTGGCTTTTCTGACATGATGCACATAAAATAAATGTGTTAAGCTGTCTGAAATGTTTTTGCATGTGTGCTTTAACAGCTGGGGAATGGAGATGCTCAGATTCTGGGAGTGTCTCATAGAGGGATCAGACTGCTTAAAGTGGCCAGAGCTTCAGGCATAAATCCCAAACACCTCAAACTGCTCCACAGCTACAGGTACAGAACATACGAGGAGATGGAAATGTCTTGTTAAACATGCCGAAGGATCCCTCAATGATTTATTTACGCTAATGTTCAAAAGTTTGGGGTCGGTAAGATTTTTTAATGTGAAAGAAGTCTCTTATGCTCACCAAGACTGCATTTATTTGATCAAAAATACAGTAAAAACTGTAATATTGTGAAATATAATTAATTATAATTAATTTTAAATTGTAATGTAACTGTGATGGAAAAGCTGAATTTTGAATCATTCTAATGCTGATTTGGTGCTCAAAAACATTTTGCATCATTAACAATGTTGAAAATAGTTGTGCAGCTTAATTTTTTTGTGGAAACCCTGAAATTGTTTTCAGGATTCTTTGATAAATAAAAAGTTCAAAAGAAAAGCATTAACAGAATAAGCATGTAACAGTGTAAATGTCTTTACTGTCACTTTTGATCAATTTAATGTTAATGTTCTTGCTGAATAAAAGTATTAATTTCTTTATAAAAAATCTTACTGACCCAAAAGTGAAGCTTTGCCGTTTATATAACCATATGTTGTTACTCTTTAGTTACTCACAGGTGTTGTTGGTGCAGCAGCATGAAGCTGGAAAAGTTGTGATCACTTTGAGTAATGAAGAATTGGAACTTCACTCCCAACAGGCTCCACAGATCGCTGCTGTGATTCGCCTCTTCCTCATGGAGCTGATTAAGGTGCTCAGTTAGTCATACTAGCCTTAACAACGATGTAGCTTTAGTTTTCTACTTAAAGCCAACATAAAATCAAAGTGGAATTTTCACTAGCAAAAAAGGTCCATCTTCTATTGTCAATAGTGTAGCCATGTATGAAGCACAACCAAGCAGCTTACTTTAACCTGTTGTGAAATCTGAGTGGGGAAATCTTTCGTCCTGACACAACATTTTAGATCACGTGGATATCTTGAATAAAGTTCTCTGATTATCCATTTGCAGACCTCAGACTATGTAATCGCTGTGAAGAGCTATGTAACAGATGACAGGAGCTTGCTGAGCTTCCATAGAGGCGATGTCATCAAACTGTTGAACATGGATGGACTCAAGGATGGTGAGAAGAGAACCTGAGAAAACCATTTGGGATTGTGGATCTCCATAAGCCTTTCCTTAAAACTACTATGTGTCATTTGTACTCCATTCGCTCACCAAACAGATTAGCAAAAACATGTTCAAAATAAAAATATTTTAAAAGAGATTTTCCAAACACCCCCGTCTTACATTGTTTGGTAAAATAAATATTGCCAGTCCCAAACTCATATCATTGGTTGAGCCAGAAGTTGACATGTCTGACCGTTAAAAACAAGTTTTCTAATTTGTTAACACATTAAGGATTCGATCAGATTCATTTCTGCAGGTTACAGAGCCTAGGTCTTTTACACTACGCCAACGTACTTTTGAAAACGATGGCGTGGCTGCCCACATTCGCTCTGCGTATCCTTGATGACCATGTAAACAATAACATGGAGACTAAACTGCAATCTTTGCTGGCTTTGTTGTAATTTTTAGCAGCCATTGTGCAGTTAAACTCAGCATTTTAATACTGCAGCTGCCTACATGTGCAAGAGGCAACTGTTTACACTTGTACGCGCATGCCCAGTGTGCATGAACAGTCATGTGACATGTGTTTTCGGTCGTGTAGTGTAGATGGAGATCGTTTCCATATAGCTGTGGAAACGGCAGTGTAAACGAGGATTGTTTTCATTTTAAAACGCCGTTTTAAAACAAAAACGCACTAGTGTAAACGGGGCCTAACTTAATGGAATCATTCTAAAATCTTTTATAGAACACTTTTTTTTTTTTTTTGTTAGCTGGGATATTGAATATCACCTGTATATGATTGATTAAGTAGTAGAGCATAAAACCTAAACGGTATTTACTGTTTTTTTGTTTTTGCAGGATGGATGTTTGGTTCCAGTGGGGGCCGTTCTGGACTCTTCCCGGTGGACGTCACTCAGGCTTGTGCCCAACCAGACTACCACAGCAGCAACATGGAGCGGCAGCTTGAACGAAAAAAGAGTATGAGACTCACCGGCTCTTCCCCCAACATACCTGCCAATGGCTCAGTCACCAACAAACTTGTCAATGACACTGTAACCAACATACCTGCCAATGGCTTCGTCTCCAACACCCCTGTTGCCCGCTCCATGGCTGCCAGCAGTGAATACAGTGTGGAGGTGGCATCCATCCACAGATCTGAATCAGAACGTCAGCAGCATATCATGTCTGAGTTTGCCAGGAAGTTCTTCACAGATTCTATCACTAAGTAAAGACCTCCGGAAACTTTAACCAGATGAAATTGTCCATAAAATAACCTTGTTTTGCATCAAACTGCACTGAACACTGATCTGTTTCTCTTTTTATCAGACCAGACATGAAAGACAAAAGTCTCATTGAGATGGTGGAATACACTCCAGTAAGTATGCTTCTCTTAGTCTCTCACTCTGTATATGCTGGGATTTTGTTTGTTTGATTCTTTTTGCTTGCTGTGTTTACTTTCATTAGAATCCCATTCTGGAATCATTGATCCTTTTCTCAGACAATGATCTCAATCGTCTGGGGGCTCAAAACTTCAAGTGTAAGTGGACAAATGTTATCATAGACATACTGTAAACTCACCCATTATAACAGCATACATTTTGTCAAAGTCATTGGGTGTCCTAAAATAAAATCAGGACCCCAATGAAGAGCAAAGGGGTCTTATATCACCCTGTAGGGGTTGTTTTGTGCGATAATGACTGACTAACTGTGCATTATTCCACTTTTTACTTAAATTAGTAAAAAAAAGTAAATAAAAGAAAAGAAAAAATTGGTTAACTGCAAAATCAGACATTATATTTTGTTATTATACCAAAATATTTGATTGCAGATTGACTAATCAGAATCAAGTATTCCAGAGAGCAAATATCTTACACAATGATCTCTTTGTAGTTTTGATGCAGTTTATGTTGGATCAGCCTATGAAGAAAAATCAGACAGAAAGCGACTGTGTTAACTTCATTTTGCAGGTGAACTTTCCCTCCAAATTTAGAGCATATTCATTTTCAATATTGTAAATTTGTACATCTGTAACCGGACAACTTGTTTTGGTTTAGCTGGGAAAAGAGAAGGAGTTCCTCAGGGATGAGATCTACTGTCAGGTCATCAAGCAGACCACCAAACACCCAGTCAGGTGAGTGATAACTATCGTTCAAATTTTTGTGGGCTGTAAGTTGTGTTTTTATTTTAATACTTGCAAGTACATATTAAATTAATCAAACGGTACAGTTTAGGCATTTATAATGTTACAAAAGGTTTCTATTTTTTTCAAATAAATGTCTTCTATTCATTAAAGAATACTGAAAACTTAATCACAATTTCCACAGCAACTATTTAGAAAATTAATCAACATTTATAATAACATTTCTGAAGGATCATGATGCAACACTGAAGACTGGAGTAATCATGTCATCACAGGAATAAATTATATTTTTTAAAATAGAAACACTTATTTTTAAACACTTATTAGCATACGAAACCTCTTTCAAGAACATTAAAAAAATCTCACCAACCCCAAACTTTTGAATGGTAGTGTATATTGTTTGCTGATTTTGTAGGGAGAACTGCACACGTGGCTGGCGTTTGTTCAGTCTGGTGACTGGATTCTTCCCCTGTTCCAACACTCTATTTCCGTATTGCACCCGCCACCTGGAGACCATTATTCAGGATGCCAACCACCCTTTTCAAGGTACAGTACTCACTTCTAACATCTTATTCTGTTTTTATAGTGCATATAACTTGCTTCAATAACCCCACCAATATGATCCAAGTTTGCATCACATGTGGATTTTGCTATACAATCTGATTAGAAAGTAATTTGAACCTGTTTGTATGTACAACTATAGCAGTGATTGTGTGAATATAATATTTGTATATAGAACTGGCAAATGTGTGCGCAATGAATCTCAGACGATCACTCAATTTTGGAGGACGCAGGCACATCCCTTCACATTCAGAAATGGAGGCCATTTTGGTAAGTGAAGACACATGAGATGATGAGCAGAGAAGATTCAAGCATGTTAAATTGTTTTCTTTACCATAATATCTGAATCACATGCAGGCTGGGAGGAACTCACGTCAGCTGCCCATCATGCTGCCTGGTGGAAACGATTTTACCAGCAAGATTCACAGCTTTATTGTAAGTGAGGGCCACTCTTTTTATTTTTATTCTTTTAAGATGATGCATTGTCTACATGTAGCACTTTTATGCTTTTCTATAGGTTGCATTTGAGGTGGTACAAGATTTTTGCGCTGAGATGGGCGTCTTAAATCCAGCAGAAGTGAAGGAGTTTTCTATCCATGCTACTAAAAAAGGGGGTACGATGTCCTCTGTCACTCTTATGCACACATGAACACCCATTAACATATCAATCAATTTATGCTTTCATACTGTTCACACATTTAAACACTTTCTTTAGGTGATGTGACACGCCCAATTCACTCCGATGAGTATCTATTTGACTTCCTGCTGGATGATGGCTCGATCTCTCTCTCCTTTTATCGATTAATCTGGAAACAGCCTCTCCATTTCAGAAATGATCTTTACCTGGAGTTCCACTACCAGCTGGTACAAAAATAATGAAATATACCTGTTTTCCATTAATGATTTTTATATATATATATATATATATATATAATGAAATATATATATATATAATGAAATATATACACTACCGTTCAAAAGTTTGGGGTCAGTAAATGGCTTTGCAAAAAAGCTAATACTTTTATTAAAAAAGGATGCATTAAATTGATTAAAAGTGACAGTAAATATATTTATAATATAACAAAACTGAACTTTAGAATTTTCTATTTATCAAATAATCCTGAAACAAATTAGTAAGAAATGTTTCTTCAGCACTATTTAGCATATTAGAGTGATTTCTGAAGGATCATGTGACACTGAAGACTGGAGTAATGGTTGCAGAAAAATCAGCTTTGTCATCGCAGAAATAAATGAATTATAGTTAAAATAGAAAACAGTTATTTTAAATTGTAATAATTTTTCACAATATTACTGTTTTACTGTACGTTCAAATATCTCTCATTTTAATGTTTGATGGATGCTGATCTTGTGTATGTTTTTCAGCTTCTGGCTAATTATCTGCAAGGCAGGCTATTGCTGCCAATGAACAGCTCTACAATCTACCACCAGGTGGCAGAGTTGACCGCTCTCCAACACCTTGCGCTTGGAGTGACTGATCTACCATCCAAGTAATTATATATATCTCAAGCAATGTGATGTCTTATACCTAAAATTATTAATGAAACTTGCAGTCATTTCAACTTACTCAAGTCAAATTGTTGTTTTAAATCTGACATTCTGACACATATTTATTGCTAATCAATATTCAAACGTCAGTGTTGAGGTAAAGCAGTACCTTCCCCGGAATGATCGGCTCAAGTCCAGTGATGAAAGGCTTCTTGCTACTATACGAGCACAGTTTTCTACCTTAGGCCCCCTCAGCCATCTTGATGCCAAAGCTCGGTTTATCAGTAAGTGAGCAAACCTGTCTAAATGTTCCCATTCCATTTACTGATTTTACATCTGTATTCCATATCTTCCAAACAAACTCTTTTAACTTTCCAGAAAGTGTCAGTTCGCTGCCTCTCTTTGGATTTAATATATTCACTGCTCAGAAAGTTAGTCATCGCGGCTGCCCCTCTCCCTCGCTGATCGCAGTCAACCATGAAGTTATCTCGGTCCTTGATCCCAAATCACAGGTATCTGACACTCCAGTAGCATTCAGTATTCTGATGATGCTTTGATCGTCATTGTGTGTTTTAACCATGCTCAACGACAACTAAACTATCACAAACTCCACAGAACGCATGTTTGACAGTGTCTCTAGAGGATGTGCAGTCCTTGCTCTCAATCCGTCCCAAAAAGGACAAGTTGCAATCAGTTGAGATCAGTTTTAGTGGCCAAACTCAACCCAGGACTCTCAGCATCAATCTAAAGCAGGTACGCATGTAGCTAAAGGTCATGGATATATACATGTTGTCATTTTCAAAGAGCAGGGAGTTTTTAATTCATGAGATTGCTCTTTTTTTTATTTCTCATTTCTCTCAGGCAAAAGAACTATGCCACACCATTGCTGTGATTATGGAAGAGGTGGTGAAACCCTCCTACAGCACCATGTCCAGTCGGGCCGGAACCCCTCATTAAACAACCAACATATGCAAACCACCTAAGATCCCATGACTTACCCTGAGTTCAAAAAAGTCTCCTGCCATAAATCATTACAAGCATTATATTTTCATAAAATGTTGAAAAGTTTACATAAAATCAAGGCTAATATTTACCAAGTGTTTAAGTATTAGTGTTTGGGGCAGTCGTGACCTAATGGTTACAGAGTCAGACTTACTTGTAACCGAAGGTTGCGGGTTCGATTCTCAAAGTGGAATGAACAGCTCTCTCTTCCACCCTCAATACCCACGACTGAGGCACCTAACCCCCCAATCACTCCCCGGATGCCACAGCAAATAGCCACGGTTTGTTCACGACTCACTGCTCCTAATTTGTGTGCACTAACTTGAATGGGTTAAATGCAGAGGACGAATTCCAAGTATGAGTTACCATACTTGGCCGTCACGTCACTAATTATTATATCCAGGGTTCTTAACGAGGGGACTGTAAAAATACTGGGGGTTTGCAGAGAAGATGCATACAGCATATATAAATTTCTTTAGAAATGTCATGATATTTTGAAATATCTTTGGAGTGAACATTAATGATTTGATAAGCATTATTTAATTTTTTTATTATTATTATTTACAAAAATGTTTAATATAGTATCATTATAAATTTATAGGAAATGGGGATAATTTTTAGATCATATTTATTATAAAGCTTACCTGTTTTGTATATGTGTTAAAATCGTTTAATTACTTGCGTCCAGATAAAAGAAAATGTATTAGTGAGTATAGAAATTAATCTGTTTAAACTATTAAAGTGTAAAATGTCTTTTGAAGTGTATTTTTCATTCTTTTTCAATAAAAAAATCACTTATATCTGTCCTCTTCAGAAAGCCAAGAAAGCATTATCATTTCGTTTTGTGTTCAGATATACATTTAAAGAGCAATATTTATCAATATTAATTTATTATAAACCACACATGACATGAAAGCCTTGATATTCAAGGTAACTACGCCATACGGAGGCTCCTCACTTTAAGCCAGATAGCGGCCGGCAAGCCGAATGAGAGGCTGGGTGGGGCTTGACATAATGGCTGGAACTAGACGGTCCAACCACACCCTAAGCCTACCCATAGCCCTATCTCTAAACATAATTCCATCTATTAAGTCCACAGAGGTGGAGCTGGATTAGCACAAGAAGTTCCACCCATTACGTCCAGAGAGGGGGGGCTGGATGCCATTTGGCTCTGAAGTGAGCATCGCTTGACTACCCCGTAGTACTGACCAATCACAAAGGACAAACAAAACAAATCCCGCCCCTCAGATAACACTGGCCAATCAGATTCCACTTCATCGTCCCTGCACAAACATACCACGCCCTTCGAGTCACTAACATGGCCGTCACCAGGGAGTGAGTCCAAGGATTTTGAGACGAATATTATTTGATTCTGCTTAAACACTCTTGATGATTGACGATACCACTTGCGGGTCGTTGATGTTACAGCTCTATAACGTAAGTTTACATTGATTTATTGTGATTTGTGCATGTAGCTAGTATCATTTAACCCCTAGGCCACCTCTAATAAACTGAAAACCAGCTGTTTGGATTATTTATAAATGGTTTAATGAAGTTTATATAGAAATTATTGTAACTTTGACAGATAATTTCAACAGAGATATAAAGCAGGGTTTTTTAACAAGCCTTGTCGCAAGCCTCGATCAAACGATCAACATGGGAGCTGTCTTTTACATTAATAATAATATCGGAAAAGCTCTGAAATATAGTACTTTATTATAACATGTAAGAAGTAAATGCAAGCTGTTACTTCTGTATTTAATAATTTTATGCAATACTACTGTTTGTTTAGTGTATCTCTTTAGTAATATTACTAAACAAGTGTCTCTACAGAACTGTCATTTGCTTAGATTTGTTCAGATGAATCCTGCATCATTATTACACTCACTGTAGTCAAATATTAAAGTCTAGTGACTAGTATTTGTCTAATACTGTTACCTTTTAAAACAGGTCAACGCTACTTTCTCTGAATATGTTGAATTTAAGAGATTATGTCAGTGATTTATTTGCTATTTTTTCGGCAGTGATGCTTAATTACAGCTTTTTGAGGCAATTTAGACATTCAGTGTCAGTAAGAGAAAGTTACCATAGTTTGCTTGTCTCTCAAAAGAATAAGCCCAACTCTTAGTGATTTGTTTGTCAACTATAGTGTCTTACCTAAAGCCAATGATTAAATGCCACATTAGATTACTGGTACTCTTATATAATTGATCTTGTTTAATTTTAGATTATTATTATCTAATTTGTCATGTTTACAATGACAACAAGGGAAATAGAGAAGCTCACCACATTTATATCCACAAGAATATTCGTGTATTAAACGAAATGTGTAAAATGCATCTTTTGTGATTGCCAATTTGCCATAACTGGATTATGTCAGGTTGGCATAAGCATGTACTAATCTGAAATAAGGTGTAGCCTAATGAAATATTTGTGAAATTTGTTTTATGTCCAAATTAATGTAACTCTGGGTGCAGTTGTAAGCAGTAGTAGAAGTAACAGATTTTTTTCTTCACAAACATGAAAGGAAACATTAACATAAAATCAATGTCTAGGTAGTTGACAAAAAATACTTTTGGGAAGTAAACATGTCCTGCAATCTAAACTTTTTAGACAGAATTTTGCTAATTTTGCTTTTATAATTATTATGCATGCAGTTTTTATTACCATATTAATTCACAGAGTATATGGAATATTTGTAAACTTGTCACACTGTAGGACCATATAAAATAAATTAAGATGTATACTCTTTGCCTTATAGACTTACCTTAATTTTAATCAAAAATCTTGATGCTCATTTTTGCACTCTTGTGCGCTGTTGTCATTGACATGAGTAAGCGAGCAAAGGCCAGTGTTACCGACTTCTTTACTTTGGGTGAAAATAGCGGGAAAAGTGCATGTGTTCAATTTGGAATATGCTGATTGCCATGAATACAGAAATTTTCCAGTAACTGTCTGCAGCATGTAAACCTGACTTGCGTAATATTAATGTGGTCATTGACTCTTTAATAATTCCCTTTGTAATGCTTTCTACCCCAATCAGATCCCTTTGAATGTAAGAATAGAAAAGCCACAGCCCACAGGTGCAGCGTCTTGGAGCTGGGGGCCCACAGTTGCCTGCCTCTGCCAGCAGGGCTGGGATCGGGACAAGTGTGGACCGTAACTACCAGCTCTGGGTGGCTTGACAGAGCATGGTGAGAGACAGCGGTTGCCATGGAGCTACAGGATAAGAAACAGGTAAGTTCTTGAAATGTGTTCCTACTGGGTTTGCTAGTTTTGAAGTGCTCAGACTGTTGATTAACACTGAAAATAATTTTGACACCCCCCCGTCCATTTGTAAATACAAACAAAAATCACATTTAAAGAAATGCAAAGGAAGTTGAACATTGAGATTTTTTTTTATATATAACTTTACAGTATACATAGATAAGGGAATTTTATCACACTACTCTTTGTATGTCAATAATATATAATATAAATATATTATTAACATTATATATGAAACATTATTTACAGTCTTAAGCAATATCACACAAGTAACGGTCGCAATATCACACGAGTGCTGTTTTTGCTGAATAGCACAAGTGAAAATGTGATGTTGATTTTATACCAACAGTTATTAACACTACAGTAACACTTATTAACAGTTCAATAAATATCAAGTTAATATTGTTATATTTTACACAATATTGTCTCTTTTGCTCAATTTTACCAACAAAAATATTACCTATAAAGCCAGAGCAGAACTTTTTTGCGTCTCCGAGCAACACACAGCAGTGTTTAGTTTCTAAACGAAGCCGCGTTATGAGCGAATCAATCAGGTGAACCACTTATTCAGTGGTTTCACAGACAATGCTTAAGCCTAGTCTCAGACTAAAATGCATGTTTAAGCTGTTTTAACTGAAAGTAGCTTGCACTGACATATCTTAAAATATGTCAGTGCCATTGTTTTGTTACAAGATGCACTGTAGTAATGTTTGTTTTCTAAGGCATGTTTATAAAAGCTACTAAAATGTCCTAATTGAACTAAGGCCTAATCCTAGCTTAATCTAAGCCCTGTCTGTGTGTAGCCCCTCTAGTTCGCACCTGCCCGCTCCAAGCGGGACGTGAACCCAGGCCCGTCCGCATGGGAGGTGAGCACTCTAACAAGGAGGCTAAAGACCGCAGTCTCTAGCGTCAGTCGCTAGAACATCTCTTGAGTTCAGGGCAGTAAGGTTTACACGCACAGCTCTTACTAGCCTATGTCTGTTACATGTAAACCCAGGCCTTAGAGTATCATTTCATTAAAAAAAAAGAAAAAAAAAAGTAATATTTGGAAATAGTTTGCCCAAAAATGAAAATTCTGTTTGACTTTATTTCTTTTGCGGAACATAAAAGAAGATATTTTATCTTAAGATAAAATTAGAATATTAAGATAAAATTAAGAATATTGGTAACCAAACTGTTTTAGTCTGTAAATATATCTAAATACAAATTCAGATGTAGCTTCTGAGAAAAGAAAGAAAAAAAAAAAATCATGGCTGTGTAGTAAATTCTATGTTGAATCAAATAAAATATTTCTTTCTAAAGCTACTTTTTCTAATGTCTATTTGATGCTTTTCTCATTTAACACAATAATGACTTTAAATGATCTTTTAAGGGTTATTTCTCAGCCAGATTTGATGTGCGATTAATTAGATTAATTGGCACATCATGTAATTAGATAAAAAAAAAATTAATCGCTTGACCATCCTTGTTTTTTTCTCGATCAATCATCAAACTCAGGGGCACAAAATTCTAAAATAGAAAAATGGATATTTTGTTACTACATGTTTATTTACGAGGGAGTTTTGTTCTTATTTTCCAGTCTTGGGTAATTTTGCTCTGAAGTGCCCTGTAATAATTAACAGTTAAAATTGAACCAGATCAGATACTTTTTAATGGAGATGAAAGTTGCAGAGGTTGTGTAAGCCATATCGTCCTTTTGACTTTGGACACAAAGAAAGGCTGATATGTTGTGAATTTGGGCCAGTGACTTTACCTATATGTAGTGAAAGCAGGTGCTTTTTTCATGTATTATTATGTTAAAATACTGTACATTTGTCAGCAGTCACATCATTTATTTCACCAGCTCATATACAGTGGTGGTCAGAATTATTGGCACCCTTGGTAAATCTGATCAAAGATGACTGTAAAAATAAATCTGCATTGTTTATCCTTTTGATCTTTAATTCATAAAATTAGCAAAAATCTAACCTTTCATTGAAGGAAATGAGTTGAAAGTGGGGGGGAAATCTCATTATCTCACGCTGGCCACAATTATTGGCACCCTTTTATTCAATGGTTTTTGCAACCTCCTTTTGCCAAGATAACTGCTCTGAGTCTTCACCTATAATGCCTGATGAGTTTGGAGAACACCTGACAAGAGATCAGAGACCATTCCTTCATACAGAATCTCTCCAGATCCTTCAGATTCCCAGCTCCATGTTGGTGCTTCTTCTCTTCAGTTCACTCTACTCATTTTCTTTTCCATCCCAGGTCAGGGGACTGGGATGGTCATGGCAGAAGCTTCATTTTGTGCCCAGTGACACATTTTTGTGTTTGTTTTGATGTTTATTTTAGATCATTGTCCTGATGGAAGATCCAACCACAGCACATTTTTGGATTTCTAGCAGAAGTGGTCAGGTTTTTTATCTGTTGGTATTTGATAGAATCCATGATACCATGTATCTAAACAAGATGTCAAGGACCTCCAGCAGAAAAATAGGCCCACAACATTAAAGATCCAGCAGTATATTTAACCGTGGGCATGGGGTACTTTTTATCCATGAGTGCACCAAACCCATCTGGTGGGTCTGCTGCCAAAAAGCTCTTTTTATTCTAGTTTCATCAGACCATAGAAGCCGTTCTCGTTTGAAGTTTCAGTCGTGTCTGATAACTGAATGTGCTGGAGATTGTTTCTGGATGAGAGCAGAGGATTTTTCTTGAAACCCTCCTGAACAACTTGTGGGGATGTAGGTGCTGTTTGCTAATTTTTTTTTAGGCTTTCTGAGACTCAAGACTCAACTAATCTCTGCAATTCTCCAGCTATGATCCTTGGAGAGTCTTTGGCCACTCAAACTTTCCTCCTCACTGCGCATTAGGACGATTTAGACACACGTCCTCTTCCAGGCAGATTTGTAACATCTTTAGTTGATTGGAACTTTTTAATTATTGCCCTGATAGTGGAAATGGGGATTTTCAGTGCTTTAGCACTTTTCTTACAGCCATTTTCTATTTTGTGAATCTCAACAATGTTTTGCTGCACATCAGAACTATATTCTTTGATTTTACTCATTGTGATGAATGATTACGGGAATTTGGCCTTTGTGTTTCCTCATGTTTATACTCCTGTGGAACAGGAAGTCATGTAGTCATGAAGACAATTTCATGTTCATGATCACCCTGGTGTGCTAAAAAAAAATGTAAATATGAATGGGAATATACTTCAGAGATATTTTACTCATAAAAAAATTCTAGGGGTGCCAATAATTGTGGCCATCGTGTTTTGGAGAAAAACATTTATTTCATAATGTGATTTTCCCCCACTTTCAATTCTTTTCCTTCAATGAAAGGTTAGATTTTTGCTTATTTTATGAATTAAAGATCTAAAAGATAAACAATGCAGATTTATTTTTACAGTCATCTTTGATTATATTTACCAATGGTGCCAATAATTCTGACCACCACTGTATGTGTATTTCTGTGATTGAATTTATTGAGATAATGATAGATTTATCCTCAATCAATTAAACTCCAGTACCATAAACATCTAAATTTACCTGAATTTATCTTTTAACATTGCTTGTGTTGGACAGTATGACTTTGTAACACTGTATGGCTGTGTAATTTGACAGTAATGATGTTGCTGAGATCCCTTTTTTGGTTCTTGTCTTACCTGTATTGATTTTGCTGAGGTAATGAGAGTGTGCTGGGATAGTTGTTGCCATGGGACAGGAACAGGTGGATCTCTCTCTCTATATATATATGTATGTTTTGGGGAAAAAAAAAAAAAAAACCCACAGCTGAGCTATATATTGACCTTGAGCATTGAAGTATTAGATAGCTTTGATGTTTGACCACTATTTATGATAATACTTGGTTACAGTGACACTAATAATTCTTAATTTCTGCCAGGAACGCAAAATCATGCAAAACCATAATTTCTTAATGACTCGCAGAAAGACGATTCTCTGCCGATCCATCAGTCAATATTGTGTGATCATAATTCTCACATTACGGTGACCGTAAACTTTCTGTCTAATAATACATTTATGCGTTAGTTTACTATATGCAATACCTGCATTAGGTCACAGTAGAGTGAGTTTTGAGCAGAAACATTGTATTAATCTCATACTGTCACTCTGAAATAGATTAATGGCGCACGCTGACTTTTTGAAAAGAGCTGCATGGATTGATGCGTGTGAACCAGGTTCACGAATCCCAGACGGTCAGCAGGAGCATTACAGTCCATTTTTGATTTTATTGTTGTTTGTATTGTCATGTTGTGACAATAACAGAGGCAGGGATACATAGACCAGAAGGGGGTCAAAATAATGGCAATTTTTTCACCTAAAAATATTTGAAATATATTAAATATATATCAATCTGTCACTATTAAAAAAATGCACATCCCTACTTCAGTAAGATTGTGAGGTTCAATGAGGATGCTTTTTGTCCTGCCGCGCCCCGTCACTGCTAGGACCGTAAATTGCTGTGTTAGCTAGAATGGATGAATGCCTGGACAGGGCAGCGAGGGCACACCATGATTTTGCTTGTCTGTCAAGCCCCTTTTCCTCATGTTATTCTCTAATTCTTTCTCTCAAAAGCTCCCCAACCCTGATACCTTCTCATCCCCTACAGCTTTTCATTGTCATTTTACACCCTTTTTGCCTGTTTCTCTTCAGGCGGAGTGCTGCAGCTGCCTCTGCAGAGCTCTCAGGCTAATTAATGCTAGAACTCAAAAATCTCATTTCTTTTCTATTCATTCTCCTTCAGCTTAACTGTTTTTAAGAGACTGTCACCAGCTGAAAAGAACAGTTGTGTTCATCCTGTCTGGTCAGTTGCACTGATTTTAATGTGCACTGCTTTTTTAGCTGGCAGACTACACAAGGGTGGCTGGGACGTGCCCAAAACAGAGCCTCTGAATGCGCAGACTGTCTGTCCAGACCGTGCGACTGGTGCTGAAACAGCAGCATACATTATCCCGCAGCACCCCGGCACACTCCTGTCCAACCCACACACACACCAGTCACACATTAGTCTGTCGGCAGCAGAGGGACTAGTCGCAGCCATGATCCTGAAAAATGGGACCTGGTTCTGGAAGAATAAAGTGAGTGGATCTGTGTACACTTCCTCTAACAAACTTAGTTGTATGTGATCTGTGTGAATCCGACTGTTCGGGATCCAACATTTAGGTCTTATGTGCTAAGACTTAATTCTGTTGTTTGTGTGTGATTAATCTTGAGTACCGTGAACAGGTGAAAGTGCCATGCCAGGTGCATGTGCACTTTTCTCAGCTGTGATTGTGTGGTGCATTTTTAAAGGTCTTAAATGGTTTTTACCGGTAATGGGCCACCGTGTGTGATCGCATATGTCCGTGCACAAGCTGCTGGTAAATCCCTGCTCGTTGATGTGTGAGAGATGCTCATGAATGGATTTAGTGCAGGCACTCAGTCTCTGGCTGTGGGAAAGTGTGTGTTTATTTATAGTGGTGGGGCCCTTGTTTGCTACTACAGGACTCTAGCCGTCCCAGAAATCTACTCCTTAAATACTGGTAGGATAGTCGAAATGCGTCAGAGGAGAGAGATACTTTTATTTTGTGACCATACTTGGCATGTTGAGCAATAAAAGTTTCTGCCTAAATAAATAGGTTTGAGTTACTGTCTGCATTCCCTTAATAGTTTTCCTTCAGTGCTTCTGAACTGGTAAATAAAGCTAATAAAAAACAACTGATGGTGATTTCCTAATAATGTCATGATTGGCTGTGTTTTATGGAATGTTACAGGTTAAATACAACTTTTTGAAAATTGTCAGTTTCTACAAAGTTTATATCAGCTTGTTTCTCAGATTGGGACAATCTTTTTAGTGCAACTAAATGTTGCACTAGTGATTATTTATAAAGTATAGCCACCACCATGACCTAAACACTGTATGTGTGTAGACTAGTACCATGCATCTAATGACTTTCAGTATCCAAGGACCAACATTGTCAAATTTAAAGCTGCAGTCTGTAACTTTTTTTAAAAAAAATAATCCAGAATCAATTTTTTTCAAGTACATAACCAGCCAGTGTTCAAAACTATCTCCTTACCTTAGCCCGATTCATAACCATAAGCTTGTAGTAATGTTTTCTAATTCGAGTGGTACTGGTAGGTTTCGGTGGGAAATTTCTAGCATGCCGCCATTTGTCTTTGCCTCATTACATCACATCTGTTTACATAAAGAACGAGTCCCAGCTAGAAGGCTGTATCGTATGTGTGGATGTTGCAGGTGACGGATCATTTATAGCCTTTTCTCACAGCAGCTGGAGTAATTAAACTTATCAATTTGATGGCGGATTGTATGGAATGACAAGTGGATTAGAAATTAGACCGTACAGAAATTGAAACCTACAGGTAACGCTAATACACACTAAATACATGTAGTCACGCAATGCTGATGTTGTTAACATTAACAATTTGAGAACAAAGTATAGCAATAATAATTTGCATGGTTTGGTGTTATATGTGATACGTGATTTATTGTAATGCTTTTTTTCTCAGTTGGTCAGAACAAAAGTGGCAGATTTATTACTTGTTCAGATGACATTTTCCAGTGAAAATTCTTATTTTGGTCATACTTCCAAGACTAAAGTCTGTGATTCTGAAGTACAGTATCCACCGTTGCGTGACCGACAGCCACGCATCCTCCACAAATCATTAGATTCATCCACACTGAGGAGCTCATCTATGCACAACCTGCATAAAGATGATAATTCCGCAAATAACTGCAGTTGCAGTTCGATTGAACAGAGATGGCGACAAAAAGGCAAAACTTGCGGACTGCAGCTTTAAATAAAAAGTTCATTTGAGCACTTTAATTCCCACGGTCTGGAATTTTCACGGGTTCATGATGTTCAGGCAGATTTGCCCCGTTGACGAACAGAAAGCTGCTTGGTTTGAAAGTGAATTGCGTGTGAGCTGTGCTTCATACAACGCTACACAATTGACAATAGACAATGGAACTTTTTTTGCCTGTAAAATTTTGTTGATATTTTGGTAATTTGACCGCACCTTTAGTCAGCAACAATGATGTTGAAAGTTGAAACTCAATTTGCTGATTTTTGTTTATTTTAAAACATTTTTCACATTTCAGGTTCTTAAATACCCAATTAGTTGTGCATAACCTAATTAATATTCATGAGCCAAGCCATTTTATCACACCTGTCCCCAGTATTTTTAAAAACAAAGTGACATGCATAGATTGATTGGTTTGGTTGTGTTGTAGGAGGAGGAGGCGACTCCACTGGGACTGTCCACGGCTCAGGCTCTGTGCACCCTACGGGACCAGCTGTCCAACTTACTGGGGCAATACCAGAAATTCAGCCCGCGAAGATCCACCGTACAGGTCTGTTCTGGATTAAGGGTGCTTTGCTTGTTATCTTCACAGTTAAATTAGTTTTGTCAGAGACTGAGAAATTGTTTTTGGTTTTACTTTTTGTTTTGCAGGAGCTGTGGGCCAAAAGCTTCCTTCATCATGACAACCGGCATTCGTGCTTCCATTGGCCAGGAGCTGTTCTCACTCTAGTTGTGGTGGTTGGGCTGTTGTGTTGTCATGGCAGCCAGCCGGAGGGCAGGTGGGCAGGGCTTGACTCAAAAAACGTTTGATTGGCATTTTCAATGGACATTATCAAATAGTTGGGTTTAGCACCTGATGTTATCTTATGTAAGCTGCTTTCCTTTTTATCTCAGTCAAGGTATAGAGCTGGTGAACGCGGGTGCGCTCTTCCTCCTGCTGCTGCTGAACCTCTTCCTCATCAGACGGCAGCAGAGGTTACGGACTAGCGAGATGGTGCGGAGGCTCAAGTCCATCATCTCACAGCTGAACGGTGAGGAGTGAGCAGCAAGTATACTTCAGGAAGTAATTATGATGGTTATGCTGTGGTTCTTCCATTCCATTCATTTCAACGCAAGGCTAAATATGCTTTTATATAACTGAAATTATAGTATAGTTCATTCTGTCATTATTTATGCACTCTTATGTTGTTCCATGTCTCTAGACATGTCATTCCAAGTTTTAATAAGTAAATGTTCACTTAACTCTTTCACTTTTTCCCTCATGGGTTGCCAGATTATTTGGAGAGAAGTGCAGGACATCCAATCAGATGGGCCCCCTCTCTGTACCCTGACCTCTACACTCCCACCTCCCCTTCCTGGTCACTGCATTGGACATTCAGAGACGAGCGACTGGTCAATCTACCCGTCAGTCTACTGGTGGAAGGTGATGTCATTGCTCTTAGACCAGGCCAGGAAGCCTTTGCATCTCTCAGAGGCATCAAGGTAATGTCAGATCTGAATTACATTATTTTTTGTTTGTGTATTGTGTAGATTTATGGATGACAATATGCATAACAATTTTAGATTTATTTTACAATATATATATAACAATTATCATGGTAAAAGTGATATTTTAGTATTATTTATATACTATTATAGCATTTTTTAAAATATTTTGAATTAGATTTTATTTTCATTTTAATTGTGCTTTTGTCATTTTTGTCAGTTTTTTTCTTTTAATAATAGCTTTTTTAATAGCTATTTTTATTTTAGTTTTAGTAATTTTACGACTACTTATTTTATTTTAGTTAGTTGGCCAGGCAATATTTCTAATTCTCAATTTTTTTTTAAGTTTAAGTTTTTCTTCTAATATTTATATTAAATTTGATTTCAACTTTATTTCAATGAATGAAAACTATTTTTAATAGTTGTAATTTAAGTTAACAATAACAGCACCATGTTCGCACCGCAGGAACTAGGAACGATTTTAGTTCAGGAACTCCTTTTGGGGGAACTGAATTACTTCAGAGTACAGCCTAAACCAGCACTATAGGAACTATCAATGACGTATGTGTACGTTGATTGGTCAAACGCGTGTCAAACACTGGTACCCGGCATTTTTAAAAAGCCATGTAAACATATTTACTTCACGAACATGGAAAACAGCGATAACGGCATTTACCTGTTGTCTGCAGGGTTGTGTTCTTTTCTCCACTTCGATGATATGCAATACTGAAAGTTGTCATAGGAAATTTCGTCTATTATCCCCACTGTTTGCTCTTTCAGTCGTGTAGATGATGCGTTTACACGAAATGTGATATCTCCGTTATCACGAAACCCATGACACACAACAAATACAGCTCCGATCATGTCATCCTATATTCACCGTTTTTTAGCGTTTGTAAATGCCGCGCTTAAAGGCACCACTTTCGGCCAATTCAGAGTTCCTATTCCTAGTGCGAATGCAACCAAGAACATGGCCCTGGGGAGAAAATAGTTCCCAGGGAACTATCCTAATGGCTAGTTCCTATAACTGAGTTCCTAGAACTATTCAGTGCGAAAACCCTATAGTTTCTGCCAAAGGACCATAGTTATTACATGTATTGTTACTACTGTGACACAATAGCCAATCAGGAAGTATTTGATATTTATTGTACAACTTTACTTGTGGAGTGGACCAATTAGATTTCAGTAGGCTGATTTGTGATGCAACCTAAATCATAATCACACCGTGTTTGTTCGTTGGCCAGAGGAGAACTAGCCCACTGACTGAGCCTGGTTCCTCCCAAGGTTTTTTTTTCTTCTTTCTTTCTCCATTTTTGTCACCAATGGAGTTTGGGTTCCTTGCCAACTGTTCCCTCTGGCTTGCTTAGTTGGGGACTCTTAATATTCAGCAATATTATTGACTTGACTGCACTGACACTATTGGATGAGAACTGAACTGAGTTGGATGATGACATGATTGTTTTCTCCAGAGCTGCTTTATACCTAAATTGAATTGAACTCTCTCCATAATTGACAAACTTTACACAGTTATTAAACCAAACTGATTTCAACTGAATGATGACTGTTTACTATTGTCTTTTAAGAGCTGCTTTACAACAGCAATAACAGAATGAACTATATTCTGGTATTTTGTACTGGAATCTGAAACAGTACAAAAGAAAACCTTGGGAGAATATTTGCTTCATTAATGAGTGTTTCTCTCGGGTTCTGTGGCTCTCTCACTCTGTTCTTCTGAATCACTGAATCTTCTGTTACCAGGACGACGAACACATCGTGCTGGAGCCAGGAGACCTTTTTCCACCGTTTTCCCCTCCTCCCTCCCCACGTGTGAATGAGCGGAGGGGCCCCCACAGTCCTCAGCAGTACCGCCTCTTCAGGGTGGTGCGCACACCTATACTCGACAGTGTCAGGTTAATACCTCAGTGGACTCAAACAACTAGACACATTTTTCATGCCACTTTTTTTTGTGATATGTGAGCATTTTGTTTTCTCACACTAGTAACTAATCACCTTTTTCTGGCCAATAGGAACAGTCTTGACCTGGCTCTCTCCCGTCCAATCACAGCCCTCGATAACGAACGGTTCACAGTGCAGTCCATTATTGCCAAATTTGCCTGTCCTGCTGTATTGGTAGGCTAAAACACATGGTCACTTTAAGTTTTCAAAATGTGTCTCAAAGTTTCACACATGTTGTGTCTGCAGCCTGTAAACAACATCCATTTTGACACCCATATTAACATATTTCACAAGTAGTGCTGAATGCTGAACTCAGCAGAAAATAAGTTTAAAGTTTAAAATGAATAATCAACATACTTTTGCAATATTATTTTGTATGAAGGAACATAACTGTTCACAGCAGAAACACTGTCAGTGTGAAAGCTAGCAACACTCACATGCTCCAGATGCAAGATGTGTGAAATGGGCCTAATGTTCATAATTAGTGTAAAAAAAAATGTGTTTGTTTGCTGATGATGATCTTTGGTCAACTTTTTTATTTATTTATAGGTGGCCTTTTTCTCTATTAACACGATCCGGTACTTCTGTGACACTCCTGGTCTCACCCCTGGACCCTTCAACTTCCTTCAGTTGCAGGTTGATAATAGTTAATCACAATGCAAATGTTTCTTTCTTTTCAAATTTTTTTTTTTTTTTTTAAATTCAGAACTGCTTTCATACTCAGACAAGAGTAAATGTTCTTCTTCGTTTAATATATACATTTTTATAATATATATTTTATAATATATATAATATTAGGCCATTATAGTGATTGGTCAAATTACATTTTTGCACCCTTGAAGGGCATTGTGGGAAAGGGACACTGCTCGTATGATCATTCCAAACAAAATCAAGCAACAAAATTTATTTCTACAAGGCTCTTAGTGAAATCTTCATAGACTGGTCATTTTAAAAAAGCAGTTTTGTTGTTATAACTACGAGATCCTGGGTAGCATGTCCTTGTGTTATGTTATGAAACCTGAGGTATATTATTTTTTTTTAAACCTTCACTCAAACATTGGTTATCAACTACAGGGCCGGGGCCCACTAGGGGCCTCAGCAAACGTCCAAGAGCCTCAAAATCAAAACAAGCCAAAGCAACTGAAAATCAAGATATTTCTGATGCTCTTATGCATATTTCTTTTTTTATTTTTACATTTTCTTTTTTTAAATAAAGAATCAGGGTTCCCACTGTCTTAATTTCTCCCATATGAGGTAGCCTTATTTTAAAAGGTGTGATTTCTAGACCATGTCATGTATATTCATTATAAAAATGCCCATGGAAGGTTTTATTAATTTACATTTTATGTCAAGCTCTAAAACATTGTATCAGGTAGAAATTGTGAGAGTTAAAGGGTTAGTTCACCCAAAAGCAAAAAAAAAAAAATATTTTTTTTTAATGAAATTTGAGAGCTTTCTTTCCCTCCACAGCCTACGCAACTACCACTTTCAAGCCCCAGAAAGGTAGTATAGACAACATAAAAGTAATCCATGTGATTCCAGTGGTTTAACCTCAATTTTATGAAGTGATGCGACTGCTTTGTTTGTGCAAAAAACATAATTTACCTCTTTATTTTTAAAATATTAATCTTTAATGCATTCATGAGAACACCACGACGTATGTGTGTTGTGGTGACGTGAAAGCAGACGTTTTTGTGACTAGAGATTAATATTTTGTAAATAAAGTGGTAAATTATGTTTTTTTGCACAAAGAATTTATCACTTCATAAAATTGAGGTTAAACCACTTTTATGATGTCTTTACTACTTTTTACTACCTTTCTGGGGCTTGAAAGTGGTAGTTGCGGTAGTGGTAGTTCAACTCTCAGATTTCATTAATAAGATCTTCATTTGTGTTCAGAAGATGAACGAATGTCTTAAGTGTTTGGAACGACATGAGAGTGAGTAATTAATGGCACAATTTTCATTTTTGGGTGAACTAACCCTTTAAAAATCCTTATTCTTAATTCTTATCCAGTGCCATGAGGCCCTGGAATAATTTTGTGCCCAGTGGGGGGCCTTGGAATCAAAAAGGTTGAGAATCGCTGTTCTAATGTATCTAAGGACTATTATTGGTAAATATTCCGAATCCGTACATATTTCAATATTTTGCATGTTTGTTTCTTGACTGCACAGAGAGACATAATATGTAGAATTAAAGTCACAAAGAGATGACATTTGAAGCACAACAATGTTGGTATTAATAGTGAATTTCCATCTCTCTTTCTCTCTCTCTCTTGCTCTCTCTCATCAATAGATGATGGGTGTATTGCCCATTTTACCTCTTCTGTTTCCTGTCATGTGGGTTCTGGTCAATGCGTATGGAGAGGCCCGTGTGTTAGCCGAGTCTAGCCACAACTCTCCCACTGGCCTGGTAAGACCGACAGAACACCACACATTCATTCACTCACTTTTTGCTGTTCATTAACAGCACACACACACATACACAGACAAAACATACACAACTTATAACTTCTCAAATCCTACACCAACGGATATTGCTGCTAAATTGTAACCTGCTCTATCTATGATTACTGTGTGTATTAACTTTGATTTGCAGCCATAACATTGCATAAGGAAGTAAAGCTTATTAGCCAAGCTCTCACTAGTAGTAGGGAGGCTTAGGGTGGGATTGCGGAGCTGAGGAGAAGCGATCAGGCCAGAGTTGAAGCGGAGGGCTGATCATCTGCTCAGGTGTTTAATCACTTTTTTCTTGTCCCAGCTTGCTAAGTTCTCTGAGGACACTCTAAGCAGCTACACGGAAGTGGTGTCCTCCCAGGTATAACCTCTGTATTCCTCCTCCACCTCTCCTACCCGTTCACCACACGCTTCTTGTGATCCTTCTCCCTTGCTCTGGACCCTCCCACAACCGTCATCTTTTTCTTTTCTGATTTTTACACATGTCAACTTGTCTATATCAAAGGATCACTATGAAAAGAGCCTGTTATTTTATTTATTTATTTGCTTCACCACCGTTTCTTTACGTTCTCATTTTTTTCTTTTAAAAAAACACGGCCACTTCATCTCACTTCGTTCGATCAAGTTTGCAAAATCAGCCAATACTCCCGCGGTCTTGATTATTTATTTGCATCTTTTTCGCTTCTTGTGCTGCCGGTTAGTTTGGCACCCCCCCACGCTGACCTGTGACCCCTTGGCCTTTGCCTGCCCACCTTCTGCCTGCCTGAGGTTTGCATGATAGAGTATAAGCTCTCTCTATAGTGGTGGTGCTTGTCTGGACTACATTTTACAAAATTAATGTACATTTGGAGATCTTCTGCATGAACAAGACTTTTTTTCCCTTTAAAATTTCCAAAATATGGTAAGTATTTGTCTGCATGGAAAGATCAGACGTAGGAGCAGGCTGAAAGTATTTAAATCTGCTGCTGTGTTTTGCTGTTTAATATTTTATTTCAAAGACTTTGTAATACAAAACAGAAGGGTTTTAAGAGGTTTGCTCTTCATAAACATTCTCACTGGTTTATTGAACAGCTGTGCAGCCAAAAGTCTGTGTGTGTGTGTGTGTTTGTGTGTGTCTTTAATGACCCTGTGAAATCAAAAATAGATTGTGGCTTTTTGTGAAGTTTCCATGTCTGTTGAGTCATCTGTATACTACTGTACATTTTACAGTTGACATAATTATCTTTTTAGCAGATATAGTGTATTTAGATATATTTTTATAAATGCACTAATGTTCAAATGTTTGGGGTCGGTGAGAATTTTTTTTTTTTTTTTTTTTTTTTGTGTGTGCATCTCATGATCACCAAGGATGCATTTATTTGATCAAAAATACAGTAAAACAGTAATATGTGAAATACTGTTACAGTTTAAAATAACTGTTTTATATTTTGATATATTTCTAAAATGTAATATATTCTTGTAATGGCAAAGCTGAATTTTCAGCAGCGATTACTCCATTCTTCAGTGTCACATGATACTTCAGAAATCATTTTAATATGCTGATTCACTGCTTAAGAAACATTTCAGGATTGTTTGAATAGAAAGTTCAAAAGAAAGCATTTAGACACACTGACACAGACACAAAGACACAGTGTGTGTCATTATGTTTTAATGAAAGACAACCACTTTTTTTTTGGAACTATGTACACTGATGACTCATTTACAATGAGACCAGGAACAATTTTTGACTTCATGTTGACTTTAACCATAAAGATTTATGGACATGTGATGTTTGTCAGATAGATTCACCTGCAACTAACTGTTTTCAGTTCTTGCTCTGCAGTGCTGCTCTCCTGTAGCTGCTGCCTCAAGCTTTCATTTGTTTGCTTCAGTTTCAAATCTTCTGTGATTCAGTCAATTCAATTTCTCTCTCCCTTTTCCTGCTGCAAGTTGCATTTATTTTTATGAAACACCTCTAAACCTCTGAATGCACTAGGACGAACCTAAGACAGGGCACGCTACTGCTGCTTTTTTCCTGCCTAACTCTCCCAGGCCTTGTGTGTGTGTGTGTGTGTGTGTGTGTGTGTGTGTGTGTGTGTGTGTGTGTGTGTGTGTCTGTTTGTGAGTGGATAACATACAGGACCAGGTTTCAGGTTTCATAAATTCTGACAGTTTTGCAGAGCCATTCGAAACCCAGAGCTGCTGATGCATGGATTTGAGTTTCTGTCAGGGCAATTGATACGACTCACACCATGTTTGTGTGTGTGTGCGCGATTGTGTGCAGGAGATACTACGCTGTGTGTGGAGACACCTGGTCAGTGTGCTGAAAGGAGAGTCCCAGACCCTCTGTTATACCTCCAGTCTGCTGCACTCGTTGGGTTCCGTCACTGTGAGTGCTCCCCCTGGTGTCACATTAGACATATTATACTTCCTACTTGCAATTTGATGAAAAAAATGTATTATTCACTAATTAATTAAATACTAATTAAAAGACAAATCTGGGCTGTTTTCAATCTAATTATCAAATTATAGTATTGCCGTAACTGCTATAGACACTGAGGAGGGCAGTTTTCCTTCTCCAATATTTAAAATAATGGTCAATCAATATGTCTTTTTAATAGCAGGATCATTCTATGAAATTGGTCCCATCCCCATTCCTTAACGTATCTTCACATTCTTGAGATTCTGCATCTGTATCATGCTTTTAACTACAACAAACAATGATTACAACACATCCCTCAGTATGTTTAAACAAATGTCAAGAGGTACTTACAGTAAACAAATATGCTTATAATCCAAGAAGACATGCATGTAATATCACAAATAGTCTAAATGTTCGAAAATATGAACATATATGAAGTATGCATTTAAAATCACGGTCTGAAATGCATTTAAACATTAAAGCATGCAACATACACTCACCGCCCACTTTATTTTACTGCTTTAATTCTTCGTGGCATAGATTTAAGAAGGTGCTGGAAAAATTCCTCAGAGATTTTGGTTCATATTGACATGATAGCATCACGCAGTTGCTGCAGATTTGTCAGCTGCACATCCATGATGCAAATCTCCCATTCCACCACATCCCAAAGGTGCTGTATTGGATTGAGATCTGGTGACTGTGGAGGCTATTTGAGTATAGTGAACTCATTGTCATGTTCAAGAAACCAGTTTGAGATCATTTGAGCTTTGTGACTTGGCACGTTATCCTGCTGGAAGTAGCCATCAGAAGATGGGTACACTGTGGTCATAAAGGAATGGACATGTTTAAATTATGCTCAGTTGGTACTAAGGGGCCCAAAGTGTGCCAAGAAAATATTCCCCACACCACCACCACCCGCCTGAACCTTTAATATGAGGCTGGATGGACCAGGCAACATTTTTCCAATCTTCTATTGTCCAATTTAGCAATAAGCAGATCGTCTTGTCCGTGTCTACATGCCCAAAGGCACTGATTAGATATGAGTTAACAAGCAGTTAAATATGTGTACCTAATAAAATGGCCAGTGAGTGTATATGGAATGCGTGACATAACTATCAAAGGACATACATTAAAAGATACTTTAAGTATGTTATCATTCTCATGCTTGTTAGGGTAGTAGGGTATGTAGTTTAAAATAATTACCCTAAAATAATTTTAAATGCAAAGAATCATAAGCTTTATGAACTGATAATTAAGTTTCTTGTTTTATCATATGTCCTGACCTGCTCATAGGTGCTGTGCTGTGTGGATAAGCAGGGCATTCTGTCCTGGCCCAACCCCAGTCCCGAGACTGTGCTGTTCTTCAGCGGACGAGTAGAGCCTCCTCATGACAGCCAGGATGACCTCAGAGACGACCTGTCAGTCAACTCCCTCTGCAGGACAGAGGGCGAGGAGGAACGAGACGAGGTATTACTGATAGCTAGACAGAAGCATCATAATTACAGTTTCTTTTAATTATGGTCATTTAAATTAAAATACTTTAGAACTTTTCAAAATATATAACTATACTGGATAGGGTTGGACTTGAATAAGTTATTTTAGAGTCTGTGTTTTGTCTCCCTTCAGTCGTGTGTGTGTTTTTTTTTTTTTTTCTCCCCCGTTTAGCCTCAGGAAGGTGAAGCACTGCTTTGTTTACCAGCATTTGAACCCTCCCTTCACATGGCCGAGCAGGAACCCAGTGAGACGTCACATGACACCGCCCGTTCCTCAGACACTCAACGCCAGCGACGAGGACCCCAAACCACCCGTTCCAAACACCCATCGGGCTCCAACGTCAGTTTCAGCCATGACACTGAGGGTGGAGATGACATTGTTCAGGTAGGACTACACCTGCAGAGCTAGTTTAGGTTATGACTATGCATTTGTGTTCATGTGTTTTGTGTCTCTATTTCCAGCCATGCGGTGTGGGTGATGATCTGTGTGAAGCAGAAGATTTTGTGTGTGACTATCATCTGGAGATGTTGAGTTTGTCACAGGATCAGCAGAATCCTGTCAGCATCCTGTTTGATGACTCCGGTTGGCAGAATCACCTGCCCTCTTTGAAGCCCCTTGGCCTGAACATCCTGTTGAACCTTTGTAATGTCACCGTCACCCAGCAACTCTGCCGATTCTCAGATCACCTGTCCAACCTGGCGCTGCAGGAATGCCACGGGGCGGTTCTACCCGTTCACGTTCCCTGGGGCCTCTGCGAACTATCTCGCCTTATAGGTAAATGTGAGAGTATTGTTAATAAACATACATTGTCAGGATTTACATTTTGCAGATTAATTGGTACAAATTATTGTTTTTGGAGCTATTGGTTATTGGCAAAAAGCATACAAAGCAGCCTTTTTTTCTAGTTATTATATTATTGTGGTTTTTGGTTACACAATCATATGCACTTGGGACTTTATTCATTTTTGTACTCCTGTAGTCTGTATGGGCCACCCCGTCCTAAGAATCCAAGGATATAACAACACAAATTACATTTTTGAACACATTCAGTATGGAGATTTTAAAATAAATTGGCCAATTCACCCTTCGTCGGGAGTTTGAATGACAGGCGATCTGACCAATCATTACGTCGAATCCGCCATTTTGTCCCACAAACAAACCAGACAGGAGAGTTAGTAGATTAACGTTGGTGGACATGAACTTGAAAAATGGTGTGTATTCACATCTTTCCGCCATTGAAACAACATACCTTCTGATGTTCATTCATGTTTATTTCATGCAGTAACTAGGAAGAGATGATCGGTTTATGTGTAGCTTCAACTGAGTCACTACAGCAATCTGTCACGACACATTAAAGAGGTACAAAACAGTATTTATTGTTTGAATTTCTTAAAAAAAAAATTACAAAATTTGAAAGCTAAGACTTTTTCATACCAAAAGTAATTCCTCTGTCTTGTCTGTCGGTACGTTGTCAGTGTCCTCTTTGCTCCGCAGTGTTTTTTTTTCACTGCGTGAAAGCATTAATTGTGGCTTGTCAGACGTAGCAACAGTAACTAAGGGGGACAGGTCTTTGCAAAAGGTCAATTGGCAATTCATTGGCAAAATTCGTAATCATATTCATGCACCCATGTAAAAAAATTCTGCTCAATACGATAACTTAAATATAAATTCTAAATTATTTTTGTCCAAATACGTTAAAAATAACATTTTTAAAACTTTTAAAAACTTTACAATCACTTTAATTGATAAAAGTGAATATAGGCCATAACATTATAATGTACTATATGAAAAATAGATATTCATTATTACATTAAATTATTAGTGTTTTTAAAGACTATGTGAGTGATAGATGGTAGTAATGGCAATCTAAATGTAAAAATAGGGGATATGAGCATGAACAATTAAATATTCAGTATTAACCAATATTGACAGATGGGAAAAAAAGAATAATAATATTGGCCAATATGGATATGGATGCATCATAAATCAAATGTTGTGCATACCTAATTATTTGTCAACATCCAGTCTGGCAGTGCTTCTAGTCAATAGTGTTAGATTAATTGTTGTATCTTCACATACTTTAATTACACCCTTCTTAAGATTACTGGATTGTTCTTTCCTGTTCTGTTCTATGTCAGGTTTCACTCCGGGAGCGAGGGAACTGTTTAAGCATGAGAATCATCTGGCTCTGTACCAGCTCCCTTCAGGAGAGAAAGCCAAAGAATCTGCCCCTCGACGCCTCCATCACTTCACTAAACGCCAGCCCCCCATCAGTCACCTCATCAGTCTGTTTGTTAGGGACAGCACTACCAGTATGGCCAATTTTTTTTTTTTTTTCTGTTTCACTTCCTGTTTGTTCTTGGTGGTTTGTTTAATCACTGACCTTTGTCCTTTGAACTCTCTTCAGATAATGTACAGATGCTCTCCCACGGCTCGGCCGACCTCATCCTGGAAGCCTGCACGGATTTCTGGGATGGGGCGGACATCTATCCTCTGTCTGGGTCTGATAGGTCAGGGACACCAATTAAAATACTGATACTAGTCATTCAGTTTTCTTAATATGCAGAGTGGAGAATTTTGTTTCTGTACTGAAGTATTGGTGTTATACCCCATAGGAAAAAGGTTCTAGATTTCTACCAACGTGCCTGTCTGTCAGGATATTGTTCTGCATTTGCCTATAAGCCTATGCAGGTTGCATTGTCTGAGCAGCTGAATGGAAAGTGTGTGGAGCTGGCTCCAGGCCCCACACTCTTTTCTGGGGTGGAGCTTCCCAGTACCACCCCCATCAAACACGGCAGCCGCAGGAACAGCTGGAGCTCTGATGGTGAGAGACACGGCCTGTTCAGCTCACAATCTGGACAGCAGAGTAAAAAAAAATATGTATATCTTAATATGATTGTTTGTCAATCTATTGATCCATTTATAGATGGATGGATGGATGATTGATAGATAGATCCATAGATAAAACTTACATAGACCAAACTGACCAACTCTAACATACATAGGTACTGTATATTTTTTTCAGAGGGTATTGGAGAAGGTTTAGAGAAGGAGGACTGTGTTCAAGCTCTGAGCGGGCAAATCTTCATGGGAATGGTGTCATCCCAGTTCCAGGCCCGACTGGACACTGTTCGGCTCATTGAGAACCTGGTGGGAGCCTGTATCCGCTTTGTGTACTTCTCCATGGAAGATGAGCTGCGCAGCAAAGTATGACACTGATGGGAAAAACAACTCCATGAAAACATGATGTAGTTGGGTGTTGTATTTTATCACCTCTTAATGTTGTCTGCCTATAGGTGTTCGCAGAGAAGATGGGATTGGAGACGGGCTGGAACTGTCACATCTCTCTGACCCCTAACGGAGATGGTCACTGCGATGGTGCTCCGTCCAGCCCTAGCCAAGCAGGATCCCTACATGACGACCTTCTGCAGGGTAAGTGTGTCTTCCTGCCTGCCTGCACATAAGGTTTATATCAACTGCATTTTTACCCAATGTGGAATTTATTAAAATGAACCATCATCTCTCTGTTCTTAGATTCCCGTGATGATGCAGAGGGCCCACTACTGCCTGAGGACCAATCAGATCTTGCCAGCTTCCAGCCTACTGATAGTGATGTGCCCAGTTTCTTAGAAGACTGCAACAGAGTAAGCAGTCTACTCTAATAGCATGTTGTCACATCAGACTCTAGTGCCATAGTGAAAGGTGGCACAGAAGTGCTTCTGTCAGGTTAATGTTGCTCAGAGGTGGCATACATGTATTTATACTTCAGTTACAACTGAATACTTTGATGCTAGGGGCTGAGGTCGGTCAGAGCAGGTATTAAAAAAAAGTCTGACTTTTATGCAGCATTGTATCTTTATACTGAATTTTGAACAGGCACAGAGCAGCCTTTATGATTTGTGTTTTGTAGTTGCGAAAAGAGTAATTGGTGCGGTTTTCTCTGTTTCTCTGTAGGCCAAACTGCCTCGTGGCATCCATCAGGTTCGTCCTCATTTGAAGAACATAGACAATGTGCCTCTACTGGTGCCCCTGTTCACAGACTGCACCCCTGAAAGTGAGTCAGCCTCAAGACCAGCTTTCAAGTCAACATGAAACAGATGTTTCGATAATTTTTTTCTTCCTTATTGTGACACATATCTGAGTGAAACAGCTTCTTGAACAAGAAAAGATGTAGGACGGGACTTGATTTTGTCCATGGGGAATCGATTGGATCATTTTCGTTTGCTAATTGCTGCGATCTCATGTGAGTGACAGGTTGCTGGAGAGGAGGGAATGTTGCCGCATCAGAGAAGAGATGTTGTTGTGAGGGGGTGGGGACACTATTTTGATTAAAGATTAGGAAGGCACATTAATAAAAAAAAAAAAAATAACAATGATGTGCATTGATAAATCATTTATAATAAACACTGTAATATTCCATAAAAATTTTGATTTCATGGTGACTTTAAAGACCCCTTGAATTGAAAATTAAAGTTTTGTGGCTTTTAGTTCATGTGTGTTATATGCTAGTGTACTTGTATTGATCCCTCCAATGTTTGTGTCTCACAGCAATGTGTGAAATGATGAAGATCATGCAGGAGAACAGAGAGGTGACGTGCTGTTTGGGGAGCTCCGCAAACTTCCGTAACAGCTGTCTTTTCCTGCAGAGCAACATCAGGTGGATATTACGCTTCACTGGACTGCACCTACATCACTGAACACCTGTAGGGTGCAGTGGTTTTTAAAATGGGGAGGCAATGTCCCCCTGAGGAGGCAATGAGGAGGCAATTTGTCTCTACGCGTAATTTTCTCGTTTAAATAAACATTACATAAAAAAGAGAGACCAAATACAATTTTATTTTGTATTTTTACACTATGTAATGTTCTATTTATTAAAACCAAGTATATAAAGTTAGTATTTTTACACATTTTTACATTTATTCCAAAATAATAACCAAAGGCAGTAACAATTTAAACCATATATATTATTTGTGAACTAATTTTCAGTTTTTCTTTTTAATAAGCAACTTACTTTCAGTAGTAATCAAGTTTGTACACACTGGTCACAGATACAAAGAAGTACTTTTAATTTCACCAAGCTGATCGCACACTAAAATTCCCCACAGGCATCATGTTTTCAGGCCATTTCAAGTTTGATTTTGATTTGACATAAAGCAGTGATATCTAAATGGCTGAATTGTTTACTTTTTAATTAGTTTCCATTAATGGCATCATTGCCTTCATTCAGGCCGATTCAAAAACATGCACAAAAACAAGAGGTGGGAGTTATTACACGAACCAATCATATCCAATCATAACTGATCATATCCAATGAATCATTGGTGAGGCATTGCCTCCTCTCACATAACTTTCCCCCCATTCATTCTGTTATAAGTCAATGAGCTGAGAGGAGGCAAGCCACCCATTGTAACTTCACTTGCGGTTGTCGCTGTTGGACAGTGTTACTTTAAAAAAACAAGTGACTTTTACACTTTTTATTGTCACATTATATAATATTTGCGTTGTTTTATTTTTGTAATATCAATTTTTTTTTTTTTTTTTTTTTTTTTTTAGTAGGCACTGCCTTCCTCGGAGGAGGAAACACCCCTGCTGTACACCATAGTTAAATGTGACCTATAATCTTATGTAAAGACTGGCAATTTACAAGAAGCTAAAAAGATAGCTTTGAGTTTTCGGTCACTGCATAATTATTTCATACTTTTGATGACTTTACTATTATCCTAAATGTTTGAAAGTAGGTGTTTAAATGAATTAAATTCATCTGAATTTAAACTGATCATAAGGATTTGGAAATCCTCACTCTCTGTGTTATAGTATCTCTTTGGATCCCCTGTACCCGTCCCGGTGCTCGTGGGAGACATTTGGATATGCTGCAGGCTGCGGGCTGAATAAAGACTGTGATGAGCTGTCTCCACTGGGGCTCAGTGCTCAACTCAATAGCCTTGCCTGCTCCGTGTCCTTCCATCAGGGCGAGAGTGTCAGCATGGTCAAACTCATAGAGCAGGTTTGGGGAGTTCTCACATAAACACTCTCTCTGGAATGCTGTTGATCACATGGGAGCAAGAATATACAAGCTCATTCAGTGCACCAGGCGTGCCCAATCCTGTTCCTGGTAAAGCTACCTTCCTCCAGCTCCAACCCTGATCAATCACAAATGAATCTGATAATTAAGATCTTCAGGAGCACTTGGTAATCACAGACAGGTGTGTTTGATCAGGGTTGGATCTGAACTCTGCAGGTAGGTAGATCTCCAGGAACAGGATTGGGCTCCCCTGGTCTACACTACAGTTCAAAGGTTTGGGGTCGGTATGATTATTTCATGTTTTTGAAAAAAATCTTAGTCTCTCACCAAAACTGCATTTATTTGATCAAAATATTGTAAAAACAGTAATATTATTGCAATTTAAAATGACTGTTTTCTATTTTAATGTATTTTAAAATGTAATTTATTCCTGTGATGGCAAAGCTGAATTTTTAGTAGCCGTTACTCCAGGCTTCAGTGTCACATGATCCTTCAGAAATCATTCTAATATGTTGATTTGCTGCTCAAAAACATTTCCTATTATTATCAATGTCGAAAACAGTTGTGCTGCTTAATATTTCTTTGTGTAAAAAAACAAAACAAAACAAAAACAGCTTTTATTTGAAAAAAACAAAAACAAACAACTTTTGTTACATTATAAATGTCTTTACTGTCTTTTTTGATCAATTTAATTAATCCAAAAACAAAAATCTTCCTGACCCGAAACTTTAGAATGGCAGTGTATATATGTTTACAATCAAAAATAAATTTTTGTTACTTTATTAGACCGATATAGAAAAGAGTGCACATTAAATTATTAGCAGAAGGAGAGTGGTTGCAGGCCAGACTCAAACCTGCATCACCCACATGCTAACCACTGCATCACAGCTTAAGCAAAAGAAATGTCAATGTACTGAAAAAAAATATGATTAAGAAATGATTAGGACTAGTCCCATTCCCATTCCTCCATCATAATTAGAATATGCAAAATAAAACGGTCATAAAAAAGAAAATGATTGAATCTGAGTGCTGTTTTTGATGTACCTTCAGGCGAGACACACTACCTACGGCATTCGCAAGTGCTTCCTCTTCCTACTGCAGTGTCAACTGACACTGGTCATCATTCAGGTGAGAAAAGACACACTGTGTCCAAAACTGCATGTTATGTACAGGATGCATTCATTATACATATATTTTTTTACTCTTTATGTACTTTGATTTTGTAGTTCCTGGCCTGCCTTCTTCAGCTGCCTCCTCCTATGAACATCACAGACATACTGTGGCTTTCCTGCTTCTGTTATCCTCTGCTAAGGTATTAAAGAAGAAATGACAAAAAAGATGCCCACATGTTGCATTTTAGTAAAACTTGTTCACTGTGACATATTTGTGACCTATATATAAATAAATTTTGGCATTCACAGTGTGTCATTCCTGGGAAAACCTCCTGACAGTTCGGTGATGACAGTCGCTACTGGAAAGAATCTGGACTCCATACCACGCAAGGTCAGTCATGAGACCACACAATGCACCCGATTTAAACTGCAAACTATTTAAACAATCTTGACACACATGTGCATTCATGTTATTTTTGACTCCCTCCCACAGACCCAGCAGTACTTCCTGGGCTGGTTCCTGTTGAAGTTTGGTCTGACGATGTTGGCCTACTTAGTCGGCTTTGGGTTTTCTCTACAGGAAGTGTGTTTTATAGCAGCTAACCTCACAAAAACAGATAACAGCTCCATCACCTGCTCCCACATACTCACATCCAGGTACACACACACACACACACACACACACACACACACACACTTATATGTAATTTTCTCTGTGTTTAGATTATATAAATTAGTTATGAGTTCTAATCAATAATTAATATATACAGCTCCCAGGATGCCCCACAGTGGTTTGGTGAATTGTCAAATGGGCTGCTTCTAATTCAGAAGATCATGGCTGGGTTTCTAGCTTTGCACACAGGTGACTTCAATAAAATGCACTGCCTCATTTGAATATGGTTTATCTAGATGGATTTGGATGAAAAAAAAAAAAACAAAAAAAAAAAACATGATCTATTTATAGTCATGTTAATTATAATTTCTCTCACTGTCTTCTTGCAGTGGTCATCTCTCTGAGTTATGTGCACCGTTCTTCACCCCTGTGGAGGAGGAACCCGTTCAGTAACACATGGTGGTGTCTCACAGTGCCTGTGGTGTGAGTGTTTCATATAGAGAATGTTTTTTTGGGGGTTTTTTATTAGCGTAGTCGCATATTAAAAGCAATTTGTGAAAGTAAAATGTTTTTGAAAACTTGCCTGGGATCATTTAAATGCGCTAATGGATTTTCTTCCTTCCCCCTCGCAGGTTGTTGGGACAGGTGGTACAGGCTGTGATAGATTATCATTTGTGGCAGGACAGGAGTACAGAAGTGGTCTTTACTCTACAGCACATTCCCCTGTTGGTCTGGCTGTTAGTCTCTCTGTCCATCATACTTGTGGTGCTAATCAATGAAGCAGTAAAACTGCATGAAATCAGGTAAGAGGAGAAATCGCTTTAATGATAATTCAGTCATGTCGTCCCAAACCTGTATGACTGCGCTTTTTCAGACCGTGAATGCATATTGTGACCAGAGGCAATCAAATTTGTAAAAACAAAAAACAAAACATGAAAGCAACATAACATTAGTCCATACGACTCATTTAGTGAATTCCAAGTCATCTTTACATCAGTAGTAGACCAAAAATGTACAGTCATTTAAAAGTTTGGGTTAAGTAAGAATATTTTTTTCACTAAGGATACATTAAATTGATCAAAAGTGACAGTAAATACATTTATAATGTTATCAAAGATTTAAATTTCAAATAAATGCTGTTCTTTTGAACTTTTTATTAATCTAAGAATCCTGAAAAAAATGTATCATGGTTTCCACAAATATATTTAAGAACAAAAACAACACATTAGAATGGTTTCTGAAGGATCATGTGACATTGAAAGTGTTATTCTCCTTCACCATAGCTCTGAAATCTCATTTTGTTCTTATTCAAACTTGCTGTGTCATGTTCAGGTCGCAAGTTGCAAATTTAATGTCAAAAATTAGCATATGGCAAACACAATATGTGATTTAATGTAGCGTTTCCCATCCCATGGAAATAAAATCGGCACTTCCGGTGAAATTAGTGCAAAATAGAAATTAACATTGTAACCACTGAGAAAACCACTGTGGCTCTTTTATTGAATGTAATGAATTACTAAACTTCATGTTTACTGGCAGTTGCTGACATTTAGCTTGTGACTGGAGTCACATGACTGGACTCAAAGTCTTCATTCAGTATTTATTCAATAAACAATTCCATATTAATTTATGAACATGTCTATCTTTAAATGAGCCTAAATTTAGTCTACATAAAGCATTACTCATTTAACCCAAAGCTAGGTTTTGATAACCAGTAAACTATGGCTCTGATTTCAGGGTACGAGTGCGTTACCAGAAGAGGCAGAAGCTTCAGTTTGAGACTAAGCTGGGAATGAACTCTCCCTTCTGACCTGCGTCTGTACAGGACAGCATGGTCTTAATCTTCAGCGTCATGTTCATTTCCATGGTGGAGAAGATCAAGGCTCCTTTGAATTCCCTTCAGCAGAGCTCTTCCTGCCACACCTCCGATGGGCGGAACCTTATTTCTGCCGTGAACGCCACTGAGGGCTGCGTTTTTAATCAGTGAGATCCTGAACTATCTTAGATAAAATCTAACTTTACTTTGAGGAAAGCCTAAATCAGTGTTGTTTGAGGGATGTTCACCTGCATGCTGCTTTGGTTTGGACAGGGTCATTTAGTAGAGGGATTATTTTCCAATGAGGCCATTCCTTTATCCCCCTCAAAACCTCAATGCACGATATAGCAAATATAAACCAAAATGTACAACGGAGGGTTACATTAGCATGATTTTTTTTTTTCTTTTCTATTTTCAGCGTTTTTACTAGCTATTGTGAAATGGGGATTTTATTGATTTCTTTTTTGTTTCAAACACGAGACAACTGACCGCTCATGAGATGAGCTTTAGCTGTAGGTTCTCTGTGTTCGTATTTTAGCCGTCACTCTGCTGAGAGGTTTCGTGCAGTTCATTAACTACGTCGTAAGAAGCCTGTTTTAACAGGTTTTAATGTGAATGTCATCGCCTCAACTTACCTCATATTCAGAGGGGAAATATTTCATTCTGTCTTATTTTGCGATTTATAATGTAATGTTAAAGTGAATATATTAGCCAGTGCAACTTAGCTGAGAAGCTTTGCTTCCAAAATCAAATGCAGCCAGACAATGTGAGACTGTGTGAAAACTCATTTACTTGCTAACCTAGAATCAGACAGGCTTGAAATTTCTTTTACAAATTGATATCAGATGAAAGGCATGAATAGCTGGAATCTTTTTTTAGTCTTCTTTTAAACTATTTTTACTGCACAGTTCTTAAGTTCAAATTAAAACGCAAAGACTTTTAATCAGGCAAAGCAAAAGCTTTCCAGCTGAAGGAAGAATGTTCCAGCTCGAATTGTTCTCATTCTGTCTACAGAGACATTTGAAATGTTTTTACATGTGATTGTCAGCCAGAATGCACTGATTTTTTGCATACATTTGCATGCCAGACGACAAAATCACTTTTTCAAGATAATTATTTCTGATGTTCTGTAAAGAATATATCTAACTCTAGTTGGGGTTGGGCTCATTTTAATTTTAATTTTTTTGTAATTATTTTATGTAGAGAATTCAGTGTTTACTGGTAAAGAGGGATATTCAATTTTTATTGTGTTCTACCTCTTGCTGATTGCCTCACTATAAATAATTCTAGGCAACTTCATGAAGTTTTATTTTAACTGATTCAGTTGGGCTGCAGCTATGGAGTATAAGGGGCTCACTTACAGCGTCACTAGATGTGCAGATTTTTCTGACAGTGACCAGCTAATCTTCAAATTACCAGCATTTCTTTTTTCCCAATACTAGTGCAATTCTCTAACATATAACCTGAAACCTCTGACGTACCATAGACTCATCAAATGGAGAATTTAAATGGATAGTTCACCCAAATGTGAAAATTGTCATCAATTACATACCCTCATGTCGTTCCAGACTTTAATTCTTTAAAGGAGATATTTTCTAGAATGTGCCAACCGTTTTGTCCATACAAGTCAATGGGATTCAAAACTGCTTTTGGCCACGTTGACTTTTGGAAAAAAAAAAAAAGTGCTGTATCTCCTTTTATGCTCCACAGAAGAAAGAAAATCATTCATGTTTGGAATGACATGAGGGTGAATAATATATTTTCATTGAATTTTAATTCTTAGATGAACTGTCCCTTTAAGTTGCTGCTAAGTCCTATATAAGTGGCAGATTTTGTATTGACTGATATGTACAGGTATCATGGGACCGTTAGAACCTATAGTCAAAACTCAGTTAGCATTTTCTGAAGAAGCTGCCTTTCCTATGAGCCACAGTCAATCCCCTTTTCTACGTAATGAACCGAAAGATGTCTTAACTTACTGATTTCCTTTTTGTTTCTGTGTCACTGTTATATTTAAGTTTAAATCGCAAATACATACTGTAACCTCTAATCTTATGTATTTATTTTGAAATGGTTACACATGTCTGTACATCTTAACAGCAAATGATTGCAACCTTAACCGCCTTTTCCATAACGCATCTAGAGATCGTCATAGGCACTGAATATTCATAAGAGAACGTAGTGCATTTTTGCAATGCATGTTACATGCTTTCTTCTACTTTTCCTGCTCATTCAACAGGAAGGCAGGTCTTATGATGTGTTTAGAGGTTACATAACTGTTGTTGTGGTTCGATGTTTACGCCACAAGGCTGCTCAGCACCACGGCTGTGTAATTAAACCACCCTAATGCATACATATCAGAAATCAAAAAGTAGTCCAGAGGCTCTGAATTGGTGCTGAATTAGTGGTATAACAATATGTACAATTAAGAGAGAAATTAGTTTCAGTAAGCACTGATCTGTTATATACAATCTGTTGTAGTAACAGGAAAAATTGTTTTGGGACGTGAGCTTGTGAGCAGCGTTTTTGTACAGTTAGCTTTTTGTAATTGTTTTTGAAATGTTCTCTTTTCACTTATTTCCTGATGTATGCATGATAAAGACTATAAGAAGGTTTTCTTGATTTCTTAAGTCATCTGCTGAATATTTAATATATTGACTCAGTCATGCATGTATTAAAAATGATGCTGATGCTTTTTTTCATCAGTCAGAAAGGCTGTAATCTTTAAGCCAGGAGTTTGAATCAGAACCTGTCTGCAAAATACATGCCTGGGCCACAACCTACCGTACACCGATTGACTCAATATACAGAAATATTTGCTATTTATGAATGTTCATAAGATTTATAAATGTTGTACAGTTTGTATTTTTTTAAGATGTCTTTAACATTGATTTCTCCCCTTCCCCACAGATTATTTGTGAACCAATGTTATGTTAATAAATATGTTCATTTTAAAGCAAATGTGCATTTTAATTTTTTTCAAATGTCTCTTGTGATATTGTAATATTTGACTTTCCAGATCATCCACACCCCACTTCTGCCAACCGTAGACCATAGAATTATGGTTATGCTTAGCTCTTAAGTATTTTAGCAAAACATTACTCTTTGTGAGGGCAATATATGAAATTATTTTTAAAAGTCCTTATTATGTTACTAGAACAACTGGAAAAGTCGTCTGTGATTAAATATTGACAAAAAAATGTGTATATTGAATATCGGTCTATAAACCGTGCTTAAACCCTTTCAGTATTATTCAGAATTTTTACCATTCAGTTTTATTATTCCATTTAATAAACAAGAAAAAAATTACATTAATTTACTGGGCTGAATAAATTACGACTTATGTATGCCTCATTCAAGCATCAAGGTTGATGGGAAATCGTTGTGTTGTTATAATCGTCCAATAGAGGGCGTTGCCCCAAATAAAGAGGTGCCGCAACATCAGAGGTGGTGATTGGATCTAGTGGTTGACATGTGGGATGGTAGCCAATCATTGCTAAAAGGTTAACTGTGCGTACTGCGTACTACAGAATGAAGCACGGCAGCGCCGGTGGATCAGCAACACGCTGACGGGTGTCATAAGATCATTTGAAGGACTCGCTACGAGGGTTCGCTCACATTTTATACCGTTTTAGAGGTAAATATGTTGGGATGTATGTTTTAGTGCTTTATCTGGTTCTGGTGTTTAGTGCATTAGCCGTTCGGTGAAGATGTCCTGTTGAAAATCCAAACGACCTGCAGTAGGCATGCAGTATATGTTGCAAAGGCATGATCCAGCCAAACAAACCTTTGTCAGAGATATGATTTTTCAAAACACTTTTATGGCTTTGAAACGGATAGGTTGTTGTAAAAGAAATACATCGCACCCCGTGTGATATGACATCCGTCACGTGCTAACAGGCGCTGCATTAATACTTGCACACCCATATTCACGTGCATGATGCACAACAGGTCCTGTTTTAATGCTTTTATATGCAAATATCTGATAACAGTGCAAATTACAGCTTTACTAAGCAATAGAAAACAGTAAAGGTAGATGTAACTGATGCACGGGAATGCCTTATTGTTTATTTTTGCACATGCTAAACTCATATTGAGGTTTGCAGAGGAAAAATGAATTGAATCAAACCTACATTCAAATAGTCTGGTTTGACCTACATTTATGGGTAGTGACCCTACTTACCCCCACACAAATCCGAGTTTTACATATTTGCTTATAGATAATCTATAATTTATGATAAATATTTCTATTCTTTTTATATTTCTATGAATTATTTATAGATCTTAAGTAGGTTTCAAATTGTTCCTTTTGGGACCACTTGACCAAAAGTTATATTTATGGATTATAATTACAGTGCAAGAAGCTTTTGATATGGCTGTCAACACTTTTTATTAATTCTAGTTGTTCTACCACATCTATCTATGTGAGCTTCATTCAGATTTGCATCTTTTCAAATGCACAATATTGCTTTTAAATACCAAGAAAATACATCAAATTAGTTTACATACAGTGTTATTTTAGTATTATTTATATACTAATATAGTATTTATTAATATTTTAAATAATATCTTTTTGAATATTTTCAATTTTCATTTTAGTTTGTTGTAGAAATTCTATTTGTAATCTGGTGTTGTCAAAAATACTGACCGTGATACCAAGTCGGTACTGAAATGTTAAAAATGTGACTCCTTGAGCGCTGTTGAGCGGGCTCGTAAATGCCTCTGATTGGCAATTGTGTTCACCTGCTAATGAGATATGTCTGTGATTGGCTACAGTGATCAACGCTTCAAAAACATGATGTAAATAGACCTCACGCTCTTCACCGAGTGCTTGCACGCAGTCTGCTGATAGACGCCTGCTTTCAAACGCTCCCGCTCGATCTATCAAAACTCTTTTAAATTTAAATACTTCCATGTGCTTTTAAACGCTCTCATGCGTTGATCATTGTAGCCAATCACAGATGTATCTGATGAGGTGTTTACGAATCTGCTCAACAGCGCTCAAAGCATCACATTTTTAAAATTTCAGTCCCGACTTAGTATCGTGGTCAGTACTTTTGACAACACTGGGAATTTTATTATATTTTTATATAGTTTTAAGTTATTTTTACTTAAGTTTTTGTTTGCCATTTAATACTTTAACTTTTTAAAGTTAGTTGCCAAGGTAACATTCTAGTTTTTAAGTATTTTATTTCAGCTTCATCTCAATTACCCAACAATTTGTTAACCGTTTTAGTTTTAGTTAACAATAACCAATCTGAATGCATATAACTGATTTTTCTTTTAATTGTAAAAATCATATCATTAATCAGTGGATTCTAGAAAAATGGCTGATTTTGAGGGCTTCTCAAACATCAAGATTGGAACTGAATATTCCTTTCATTAGAACAAACATTCAACAAATTGTAAATAAATGACTAGCAATGTGCATTTGCTGTCATTTTGAACAAGTATAACAAAAAGTGGTCGTCATAGTTTGGTAAATTTATAGTGGAGAACAGAAACTACAACAAATCATTTTTCTGTTCCCTTTTGGGAACAGAAAAATCAATTTCAGTACTTTCCAAAAGAGGTCAAAAATATAGAGAGATGGATTATGTTGGTCAGAAGAGAGAAGGACATTAAATTTACAGTCACTCCCTCAGAAGTTGTATTAGAAACAACTCACGCAACAGCGTTAAGCAGTTTTCTGTAATTTAATGGCAACACGTCAACACAGTCTTTGAAAAGGGCCCAATAGGGTAATTATTAGGTACCCCAAATGAGGAGCTCCTGTCATGCTGTAAGGAGTCAGGACGAATCATTCAGCTGGTGTTTAATAATATTTCACTCTTTTGCCTGTTCCTCCTGCTGAAGAGAGGCAGAACAGGAGGTTTGAGGGAACAAGATGGACGTGGACGTCCCTAAACCCCGTGTGTTTCTGAACTACAGCCCCACTGCTCTGTTTTCACAGTGAGAATCATACTGCATGGTGTTGCTCCTTGTGTGTGTCTGCGACATCTGTGTGTCGCCCACCGCTTTATGCATCAGTGCTGCGCTGAAGCTCTGCTTTGTCCTTCAGCTGATGCAGTTGTTGCAGAAATACCTCATGAAAATGCAAATGATTTGATTTGAGGTTTCATTTGGTTAGGGAGATTTAAATTTTTGCCATTACTACAAGATGGCAAAGTGTGTTATTGCAGCCTTGTCCAATGCACTGCTTTTGCTGTGTGCTTGAACTTTAAAATCTAATTTATTAAAACAAAGATGGTGTTGTTAAATATGCTGTGTTTGAAAGATCTGACGTGTTCCGGAAAATATTTCCACAGGCTTTAATGTTCAAAACCCAATTATAGGGGCATTAAAGTCTCAGTGTTTGTGAAATGTGATCTTTGTTCTCCTTATTGAGCCAATTAGGTAACAAAAATGAGGCCAACTAATCTCATAAATGAGTGCTCAAATAGTAACCTTTGATTGGAGTTCTGCAGATTTTCTTGTTCGATTCAAAGTTTTGTTCCTAGTTTGAAATCTTTGCCGTCATCAACAATTCATTCGTGTTGCATGGCGCTATTTAGAAGGCCCATGTAAAGTCATACATGGTGCGGACGGAGTGCGGACTAGTTCAGGTCTGTTCATGGACCTTACAGCTTGTTCTACATCTCTAGGTGGAGTTTACCGGTTGGTCCGACCCAAGGGATGGCCGCGGTGCAAGATGGACCGTGGAAGAGCCTGAGCTCGGGGAAGAAAGTAGCTTTGGCTGCCGGCCTCTCTGTGGGCGCCACGGTGGGCTACCTTGTTTACCGTCATATTCGAAGCAGCAGTGGTAAGTTGTGAACTCTAGCAAGCTCTTTTCATGACATCAGTTTTCACTGAATTGGAATTTTAACAGTGATAATATAGTTTTAATATTGTTAATTCCATCATTTGATTCTGTAGTGCAATGCCAAAGCAAAGAGGAGTCCAGAATATCTGTTCCTCTTAATGTGTACCGATCTATTGCAAGATATCAAAGCGCCTTTCTAGACCTAGTGAGTGTTTATTCTTTCTTTATGTCACTTGTATTTTATTTGATCTGCAACTATACAGGATAAACAATATACTGTTCAAAAGTTTGGGGCATGTGGAACTTTTTAATGTTTTTGAAAGAAGTCTCTTATGCTCAACAAGGCTGCATTTATTTTAAAAAATACAGTGCTATACAGCACACTGTATATACAAATTGATGACAAAGCTGAATTTTCAGCATCATTACAGTTCATTTCATGTCTTCAGTGTCACATGATCCTGTAGGAAATATTGTAATATGCTGATTTGGTGCTCAAGAAACATTTCTTCTTATTATCAATGTTGAAAACAGTTGTGCTGCTTAATTTTTTTTGTGAAAAAACATAATGCATTGTTTTGGGTTATTTAATGAATAAAAAGTTCAAAAGAACAGCATTTATTTAAAATAGATTATAAATAATGTAACATTATAAATGTCTTTTACTTTTAGTCAGTTTAATGTGTCCTTACTAAATAAGTATTAATCTCTTCTTACTGACCCCAAACTTTTGAATGATAGTGTATGTGTGTGTATTGTATGCTATGGATATTTGTCTCTGTGATGAATTACTTTTGTGCCTTATTTGTAAGCTGCTTTGGATAAAAGTTTTTACTTCAATGAATGTAAATGTAACATTAAGTTTTATAATATGTGATTTCCAAGCCTGTAAAAGAACAAAATTCTAATTAGTATTTGAAAAACATTTGAAAGTACTTGAGTAGATGTTTTATAATTTGTTTTGTGATTCTCTAACGCTCACATTTGCGTAGGTGAATCAGAAGTCCGGTGCCCAGATAAATGTGCTGCCGAACACTGAAGAGCAGAGCATGGTGAATTTTCTGATCCAGGGCTCACCCGAGCAGATTCTGGTGGCACAGTGTGCGCTGGAGAAACTGGCCACCGACTGTGAGGTCATCACTGATGTTATAGACGTGCCTCAGACGGCATTTGGGCGAATTATAGGTTGGTGTACACTTGAAGTAAAAGTATCTGTTGTCGTATTTTCAGAGCATTTGTGCTTCGCATCATTCTATCAACGTGTTGTTCACAATGTTGTTTGCTCCAGGTCGTGGTGGTGAGACCTTAAAGTTCATAAACAGAGTCTCAGGGGCCAGGGTAAACTGCTCCAAAGATCGTGGACATGGCTTAGAGGAGAAGGGCAAGATCACAATTACCGGCACCCGCAAGGAAGTTCAGAGTGCAAAGGTGAGATTTTAGCATGCGTGTGGTTTAGAAAAATAGCGTTCTGCATTCACAAACAGACTTTATGCACACGTAGTGAGTGAAACAAGGTGTTTTTCCTCACAGGAGATGATCATGGAGAAGGTCATAGAGAATGAAACTGTACGGAAGCGGATAAGTCAAGCTTCTGCACTGCGTCAGAAAAGGAAACCGCCTGAAATTGAGCAATTTAACAAGGCCCAAGGACCAGAGAATGAATTATTAAAGCTTAATGGAAAAGATTTACCTTCCCCAGTGATTGAGCTTAAACAAGAGGAGCCTGCTACGGTCAATGGCTTTGCAGACAGCAGTGATACTGCTGAAAACTCCCTTAAATCAGAGGAGGAGGAGATTCTCTCTCCAGTATCGCCTTTGGAGATCTCCAAATTCGAAAGTAAGATTAACCAAACCCACTTCCACAAGACCAGTGAATTATTGGAATCACAAAAAAAATTACAATTCTGTCATCATTTACTTACATTGATGTCGTTCTAAACCTGTATGATATTCTATGCAACATCTCCATTTGTGTTCCACAGAAGAAACTAAGTCACTATTCACTTGAAGGTGAATAAATGACAGAATTTTCATTTTGGGTGAACTATTCTTTTAAGATTGTACATTATCTCACAAAAGTGAGTACCCCTCACATTTCATCAACTATTTTAGTATATCTTCTCAAGAGACAATACTATAGAAATGAAACTTGTATATATTTTAGAGTAGTCAGTGTGCTGCTTGTATAGCAGTATAGATTTACTGTCTTCTGAAAATAACTTAACATACAGCCATTATTGTCTAAATACCCTAAGTGATAACAGTTCTACATCTTTCCCAAGACGGGTTCCACTCGGAACAGGCCTCGCAAGGGTCGATCAAAGTAGTTGAATCCTCGTGCTGTGCGTCGGGTGCAGAAGCTGGCTTCAAAAAACAGACGCATGAGTGTTACCAGCATTGCTTTAGAGGTTGCAGAAGCGGAAGGTCAGCTTGTGAGTGCTCAGAACATACGCCGCACACTGCAGCAAGTCGGTTTGCATGGCTGTCGTCCCAGAAGGAAGCCTCTTCTGAAGCTAAGATCCTGAGACTAAGATAACTTGTTTGGCTCAGATGGTGTCCAGCATGTGTGGTGACGCCCTGGTGAGGAGTACCAAGAAAATTGTGTCTTGCCTACAGTCAAGCATGGTGGTGGTAGCATCATGGTCCGGGGCTGCATGAGTGCTGCTGGTACTGGGGAGCTGCGCTTTATTGAGGGAAACATGGATTCCAACATGTACTGTGACATTCTGAAGCAGAACATGATGTCCTCCCTTCAGAAACTGCAGTTTTCCAACATGATAATGACCCCAAACACACCGCCAAGATGACAACTGCCTTGCTGAGGAAGGTGAAGGTGATGGAGTGGCCAAGTATGTCTCCAGACCTGAACCCTATTGAGCACCTGTGGGGCATCCTCAAGCGGAAGGTGGAGAAGCGCCATGTGTCTAACATCCAGCAGCTCTGTGATGTCATTATGGAGAAGTGGAAGAGGATCCCAGCAACAACCTGTGCAGCTCTGGTGAATTCCATTCCCAGGAGGATCAAGGCAGTGCTAGATAACAGTGGTGCTCACACAAACTTTTTGACAATTTGGACACAGTTTTGACATGTTCACTTAGGGTGTACTCACTTTTGTTGCCAGTTATTTTGACAATAATGGCTGTATGTTGTTATTTTCAGAGGACAGTACTGCTGTACAAGCTGCACATTGACCACTCTAAAGTATATCCAATTTTCATTTCTATAGGATTGTCCCTTGTGAATATATAATAAAATGGTTGCATAAAAGTGAGGGGTGTACTCACTTTTGTGAGATACTGTATTTAGACATTTGCCCAGGAAGGGCTTAATGATTAATCAAAATAAAATGAGAATCTGATTATGAGAATGAGATTTGATTATGGGATGTGATTATTTTTTATATATGATTTGATTATGGGATGTGATTATTTTATATATATATATATTTTTTTTTTTTTTTTTTTTTTGTGTGTGTGTGTATTGTGTAAACAGGCCCTTAGACTCCTGTAGAAGATCAAATCACTAATTGGTCTTTTCTTACCAGTTCCTAGTCCAGACCTGAGCTTCCAGCCCGATGAGCATCTGGAGGTATACGTGTCTGCATCTGAGAATCCTCAACACTTTTGGATCCAGATCCTGGGGGTCCGATCTCTACAGCTGGATAAACTGACTGCCGAAATGAGCCGTTTCTACAACAGTGATACCTCACAAGCAAGTTTGCAAATTACTTCTCCTTTATTTTTATTTATTTTATATTATTAGTGAATAATTACTTCTTCTCTTAACCCAGGAGCACAGAGTGGAGACCATTATTGTTGGAGACATAGTGGCTGCTCCATACAGGGACCATGGGACGTGGAATCGTGCTCGAGTGTTAGGAATTCTGGGCTCTGGCCTGGTGGATTTGTATTATGTGGACTTTGGGGACAATGGGGAGCTTCCACGGGAACATTTACGAAGCATGAGGTAAACGAGAGATGGAGAGTGCGGAATCAGCGGTTATGCTTATGTTTCTTTGGCTCTTGATTTTTATTATTTTCCTATTTCTGAATCAGCACAGAGTTACATTTATAGTCCTACTGATGGTATATTATTTTGTGATGTTCAGAAGTGACTTCCTGAGCCTGCCCTTTCAAGCCATTGAGTGCAGCCTAGCAGGGGTTCGTCCTGCAGGTAAAAAGTGATCTTCAGGTGTTTATCAGTGAAAAAATATAAGTTTCATCAACAGAATAAAGTAAAAATATCTATTTTGTTTTTAGGAGAAGTTTGGACTGAGGCAGCCCTGGATGACTTTGAACGCATGACATACTGTGCTGAATGGAAACCTTTATTAGCCAAACTGTACAGCTATTCTCATTCTGAGATCTCATCCTGGCCCAGTGTGAAACTCTATGACAACAGCCAGGGAAAGGTTAGAGGTCAACATCACAGCTCACTTTACTGAATCTGTTTGATGTTAAACAATAAAGGCTGCTTTTAGTATATATTCTGGCACCTCAAACTGAAATATTTTATATTCTAGCATATTACATATAAATTATTGCATTTGGCTGAAGCTTTTATCCAAAGCTACTGAAAGGTATAGATGTTATCAGTTCATGCATTCTCTGGGTATCAACCCATGACCTTGGCGTTGGTAGCGTAGCACTATACTATAGTAATGTAGTGTGGAACTCATGGGTTTTATATATATATATATATATATATATATATATATATTTTTTTTTTAATATTATATATATATAATTTTTATTTTTTATTTTATTCGTTTTAGTTTTAATTAACGATAACACTGTTCTGAAACCTGCTTAATCTTAAACCTAATCCACACATTCATGCACTCTTTAATAGAATTGCTACCACCTAGCAATGCTGTAGCATCCACTCATCCACCTACAGTCCAGCACCCATCCAAATCACCCTAACAAATACTGACGTTGCAGTGGCGAGATTTACATGGTTGGACATTCATCAGTCAGATTATTTTGAGATTAAATTGTAATAGTTTTTGTTTTTAAATCCTCAGGCTGTGGATCTAGGTAAGGAGTTGATTAGTCTCGGTCATGCTATAAGCTGCGAGGATGAAGGGATTGGGCTGAGGGGAGACTGGGATGAGTCCAGATCATTACAGAAGATGCTGGTAAAATATATGGATTGTGTTATACAGTGTATTGCAGGTGGAAGCAGCAATAAGATAATCTGTTTGGATTTTCACAGGATGACATGACTGGAGCAACCTCTGAATTCAGTATGTCCTGCATCAGTTTGTCAGGTACGTTTTCTTCCAGCTTTGTGGAAGAAATGGAAGTTGCAGGAAGGTTGAAGTGTCTCATTCCTTTTTCATGCGTGCTTGTATTCCTCCACATACACTACCGTTCAAAAGTTTGGGGTCAATTATTTATTTATTTATTTATTTATTTTTGAAAGAAAGTAATACTTCAAGTATGCATTAAATTGATCAAAAGTGGCCAATAAGACATTTATAATTTTACAAAAGATTTATTTCAAATAAACACTGTTCTTTTGAATGGTTTACACAAAAATACTGATGTTAAATCTTTCTTAAGCGCCAAATCAGCATATTAGAATGATTTCTTAAGGATCATGTGACACTAAACACTGGAGTAAGGATGCTGAAAATGCAGCTTTGCTATCACAGGAATAAATTACATTTCTAAATATATTAAATTAGAATTTAACTGACCCCAAACTTTTGAACAGTAGTGTATTTCAGTTCAGCAGTGTTTAACCAGTTCTTGGGCTGGGTGTGAAGGTTCAGCATATCCATGGGTAAGCAAGCAGCTGGAATGGTCTTCATATCTCACAAGTTCTTTGGAGGTGGAGCGAGCTGACGTGGACCAGAGTCCGTGTTTTGGACTCATGTCTTCCTCTTCCCTGATCCACTCCACTCCATCTCAGAACCTGAGTGATCTAGTCAGCCAAATACTTGAGTCGTCTTCCTCCGCGCTAGACCCTCCAATCCAGTCCAACAACTTAACCCCAGTGTCACCATTACATGTCCTGTCAGTTCAGGAAATTTCGTCCACATCTCCTTCCTGTGTGGAGGCTGTGACATCAGCTCTGGATTCCTTCACTCTTAGTGATGACGTTTTCCTTAGCAAGCATTGTTACGACAAGAAGATGACATCTACTGCGTCAGAAGAGACGGGCTCTTCTTGTACAGTGGACAGTTACAGTGAAAATACAGAGAGCAGTAACAGCAGTGATGGCATCAGAGGAGTGTGGTATTACCTTACTTCCTCTAGGGACTCGTCCGAGGCATCTCTCAGCACCACAATGCCTCAGTCGTCCACTGCATCATCTTCGTATTTGACAGAATCTTGTGACGGGACCACTGCTTCCTCTGTCTCTGTGATTGAACTGAGCTCCGATTCATCCAGGAGTGTTCAAAACGCTGAAGTGGCACTCAGTCCAGCTAATCTGACTCATCCACATCTGAATCCAGAGGTTATCACTCTGAGTGACAGTAGCAGCTGTGAAAGTGACTTAATTAGCACTTCTAAAGAGCATAAACATGAGTCATTTACGGAAGGAAATTTAGATGAACCAAACCTGCTAAAAAGTGATGTGAAATGCCAGACGCCAAGCTTGAACGATGAAAGTGTAACTGGAGGAAGAGGAAGTAAACAAGACCTTCAGGAACCAAAGAACATGGATTTCAAAAGTGAAAAGGGGATCAGTGGTGAAGACAATTCAACAAGAGGTGTACCTTTTATATATAACTTGATACACTGGAGCACGTTGGATCTCTATGGGATGTGACTTAATTAAGGGCTTTAATACACCTTACTACACTGAATATGCCTTGTATGTGACATAGAGCACAACTGAGCCTTTCTTTACACTGCACATGGGTTTTGGCTTCAATGGAAGAGGTGCATAGCATACTTTTTTTTTTTTTTTTTTTTTTTTTTTTTTTTTTAATTAGTGGTGCTTGTTAAGGTGAAGCGTTTTCAGAATCCATACCTCAAAGTATTAAAGGTGCTGTAAGCCAAGGACATCTCTAATTATGCCTCAAGATTCTGGAAACTTTTATCATTTGAAAATAGACTAGCTCCACACATTCACATTCTGTAGTCATTTTTTTTCTAAAAATCTCTTTTTGCTTTTTCCTATTCTTCCTATTTTGGTCTTGCTTTTAATTTCTTCTTCATTTTATGAAAGATGGTTTAGTAGGTAGTAGTTAGTAGGTAGTGTTTTTATTTTAGTATTATATTTATACTATATTTATTATTATTATTATTATTATTATTATAGTAGTGGTGTTTTTTTTTTTTGTTTTTTTTTAATTGAGCTGGTTCATTTCAGTTTTAGTAAATTTAGTACTTTACATAGCTCCTAAAGGGACAAGGGACATAATGATGGGAGATCATTTTCCTCCCATCATTATGCCCCTTGTCCCTTCAGGACAATGCTTCAATGCTTTTGCGTTCCCTTGCAAAATGTTTGTGTTCCCCCGAGGAACTTTGCATTCAAACGCAAAACATTTGCCAGAGAATGCAAAAGCATTGACAAATTATCCTCACATCTCATATGTCCTTTTAGTGGAATTGCCCAATCCTGTGCCTGTTAATCTAACTTCCTATCTTCCAACAAAACGTTGCAAAAGGTTTTTTTTAAACTGAAACGGTGGTGCGTTGAACACCCTGTTCTGATGATGCAAGAGTTGCAACTATGGCAGCTGAGAAGGCCATTCTTTGTGTTCTTTTTGAAGAATTTTCAGAGCCTGATGAAATCGGTATAAATACGTGTTTAATACTGCAAAATAACTCAATATTACAGTCACTGCTCTTGCTGTCCAGAATAAAAGAGAACATCCCAATCGAGGATTTGAATCGAAGGGATTTGTGGAAACTGTGGTTCCTAATTATTGTGATCCAACATTTGTCTCACATTTCAGGATGAAAAGACAAACATTTCAGATGAAGGATAATACACCTCTTACTTCTAAAACTGTTATGATCTATATGACCTTATTTTTATTGTGAGTATTAGGCTTATCATTATTGATGATCACTATTGTTGTGCTATGATATTGTAATATTTATCATTATATAATCAGAGGAGAATAGAAAAGTTTATGAAAGTGTCACTCCAAAATACAATAGCAAAATATATAAATATGTATAGTACTTTTGTTACATTCATACCCATTGTGCGAGTTGTTTCTTTAATACCGTGTGGTTTAATTGCATGTTGTTGCTGATTGCGCTGATATTTTTGACACACCCACCAAACAAGAGAAAACGCATCTCAAACCCTTTGCACACAGTTTCCAGGAAACATGTCATTCAACCCGGAAAGCGTAGTGAAACGTTGCGCACCGGTTTGAGCTTGAAGGTGCCCCAGCTTCAACCCTGATCAAACACAACTGAACCAGCTAATTAAGATCTTCAGGAGCACTTGATAATTACAGTCAGATGTGTTGGATCAGGGTTGGATCTGAACTCTGAAGGGAACAGGATTGGGGCTCCATAGTACTTCAACTCATTTTTTTTCACCTAGTTGACAAGGCAACATTTCTAGTTTGTTTTCATCAAATATTTGTATTTTAGCTATTATATATAATATAATATAAAATATAGTTTTAGTTAACAATTAAGCTATTTTTTTGCCCATTACAGATCAATGCTTCTACCACCTTTACATTTTGTAGTTGTGTCCTTTCTCTGACTTGTATTATAGTTTTGTCGTGTGTAATGTTTTTTTCCCCCTTTTCATCTTTCAGAAGTTGCCTCAATTTCTGGAAGTGTGGATGACACTATTGATGAGGAATTCAACTGACAAAAGACCAAAGAAATGTATGCCTTGATATTGGTAAGCAAAAATCACTTAATATATAATTAGTTTGGAGGCTCCTGTGTGTAATATTCCATTTAAGACCAGCTGATTGTGCTAATGCTGTCATTCTGCCTGTACCCTCCTCTCCTCCCCAGAGACCAGTCGTTATCTTCATTTAGCATTCAGCACATGCTTCCCGTCTCTGAGAAAGAGCCTTACTTGACTACGCCACCTGACTGTATTTACTGCATACGTTCTCTCATATAAGGAATGGTTTTCAATGTTTGTATCTTGTCTGAAGTTTTCAGGATATCTTGAAGGCATTTGATTATTTTTTTTTTTTTTTTTTTTAATACACTTGTTTTCATTGTGTTCATCTCATTTACATATAAAATGTTAAAATTTGTTTTGGTCTGAAGAACAGATAATAGACAGTTGAAGAGCAGAGCTCAGGGAACTCATGTTTGAGTCAGAAACCTCAGTATTGTTGCAGTGTAGCACCAAGGTTCCTTTGGTTTGTTTCTCAGTGATAAGATGGTTCAGCTTTTGTTGATGGATCATTTTTGGTTTTTGTACAGTTCCTCATTTTCTGTGTCAAAATTATTTGTTGTGAATTGAGATTTATTACATTGAATGCTATGGTATATATGTGTATACAATCAAATAAAGTCTATTATTATACCCCATATTAATTTGATTAGGTTTTTTTGTGTAAGTTGAGCGAACATGGTCCTTCTATTGTATTTGGATTATTGTACTGCAGAAAATGCTTGGGGTGGATTGGATCTGATGCAATAGATGTACACTGTGTATTAGGTAATTGTAGAATAATACAAAAGGTGCTATAAAATATGTATTATGTTATGTGGTTAAAAAACAGGAGCTAATGACAATGGCTGAAAATGTAATGGAAATGGATAATATAGCTTCCATTATATGTACAGATAGCATAAGCAATACAATTGTAAGAAACCGCAAATAATTCAACAAAATATTTTAACACCTACCTAACCCATAAATAATAAGCCTGTCAACTTAATATACAAGATTACTGACTGAAATTCTTTGAAGGAGCTGTAAGTACTGACTTTTTAGCATGTACGTCATGTTCAAAATGTTCATGTTGCTTTTGAGTACAATACAAAAATTCAAGTGTTATGAGGTTAAAAGTTTTTTTTTTTTTTGTTTGTTTTTTTTCAACAAACGATCAGTGAAAGAATATGCCTTACCGCAGAAAATGTTGACTGTCTACCTCAAATGTCAAACTAAATTTTATATGAATATAATGTATTGAATTTTTGGCTTCAGGGGTCCAGACTCCGATACCTGTAGGATCTGTAGTGAGGCTACAGTGCACACACCTCATTGAACTGCTCGCATCTAGACATTTATCACCCCATCCATTATTTCATCCTGTCATATTCTATTACCATGACGTTATGACCGTAGACATATTATATTTTATAGTTATAGTCAATAAATCTGCTATGACAACACAAAGTCCGTATTTATTTGATCTATAATTATTTACCCTCACTAAAACATTTCCTATTACCTTATATGGTGTAAAAGTGCTTAACAGGTTAACCGTTATTGGCTAATATCCACGTCAATCATTGTAGATCCACGCGCACGCGCACTCGAGCCATGACAATTGTTGATAATCAACTGGAGTTATTTTTTGCTTTAGAGTAAAATAATTTCAAGCCAGGCCCTTTCCCTCCGGGGGGCTCTCGGACCATACCACAACGAACTTAAGATACCGACTTGTATGAAGGGCTAATGGAAAACCCAAGGGATATGGTAAGAAAGAGTTTATTTGAGCCCGCTTCCTTGATTTAGCGCAGTTAGCGGCTAGCAGTGTTAGCCGTCCTCTTTGTTTTGGTTGTCAGAAACAGATCCTGCTAGTCACACAAACTACAGCATTTACCTTATTCAAATAACTCGTAATACTTTATATGCTATGTAATCGCTCATTCAAACCAGCTGTCTCGCTAAATGGTGCAAAAACAACTGGTTATGTATGTGTTTTGTGCAGCTGAAATATACCCGCAGGCCCATGAATGTGTGTATGTTTGTGTTTATGGTCGTATATCATAACATAGTTAGTAGACAGTTTTTATGGGGATCATAACTGCGTTAAGGACGTTTTCATAAAACGTTCTGTTTATGTAGGCAGCTCACTAGGTTTTGTGGCACAGAATATGTGTATGTTTGCTTGTGTAATGACCTAAATATCATTTAAAAGTGGGTTATGAGAGTATTAAATGTGTAGATTTTGGTTAAATGTTTTTTAGCAGGCGTATGTAGCTGGTATATTATATCAGATGACGAAAAAGTCTGAAATTATTCATTTTGAATTCAGGTCACAGTGGTTTGGACAAATCCTTGTCTGATGCACCAGTCTAGTACTTAAATATTGAAAAATATAAATATGTAGATCCTGAAAATACAGCAGATATCATTGAAAATATGAAATGAGATTCTTTTGGTTTGGCTATCTCCTTTCTTGAAATTCCCTGTGGGGATATTGGGTGCTGATGATATTGACCCTTTGTTCATGGTATTTGCTTTTTTGTGACCCCTGAGAACCTTCAGTTTTATCCATGTGATTTGCTCTGCTTCCTAATTCCCGGCTCATTAAAGCAGTGATGAACTAGTATAAAGATTATGGTTATCACCGACTGTAATATTAATCATGCTGTATAATGTCAAATGTAATTATTTAAGTATTATGGCTGAAAAAGTGAGCTTTAATCCTTGTCTTTCATTGCCCTTTCTTTAATTTGTCCATCGCTCTTTTCTTCTCTATTTTCTCCACATTTTTGCCCTCTTCTCGCCTCATCACACGTAGGCTGAGCACACTCCCCGCTCAGAGCGGAAGAGGAGAGATTCGTTCGGGATGTTTGACGGGTATGACAGCTGCAGTGAAGACAGCAGTAGCAGCTCCAGCTCAGAGGACAGTGAGGATGAAGTCCCCAGCATCCCCGCCAGCCTGCCTATCATCAAAAACAATGGCCAGGTCTACACCTATCCTGATGGAAAAGCTGGAATGGGTTAGTCATATCCATATATAGCGGGGTCCTTGTGAGAACTTAAAAAAAAAAAAGGTTTTTATTTTTCATTGAAACCTGGAAATAAAAAGAAAGTAGTATATATTTCACTCATTTTTATAATTTGTCCATGGTTACAATATAATTTCTAATGAAAAATTGTATTTATTATCTCATGTACCCCTACCTAACAAAAATCATTTTTATGGTTTGCTTTTTGTCTAGGACAAATTTGTTAAATTGTGTGATTGATTGTTTTTTTTCCCCATGCAGCAACCTGTGAGATGTGTGGTATGGTTGGTGTACGAGATGCTTTCTACTCTAAAACAAAGAGATTCTGCAGTGTATCCTGCTCCAGAAGCTATTCCTCCAATTCTAAAAAGGCCAGTATACTGGCAAGACTTCAGGTAACTACTCATGGACTTAAGAAGCACTCCAAATCAAATTACTACCTCTGTTGTTGTTTATTTTTTCCTCTTTCCATAACTTTGACATATTGTACTTGTTCTTTCATCCTATCAAGGGTAAACCACCAACAAAAAAGGCAAAAGTCTTACAAAAACAGCCATTAATGGCAAAGTTGGCAGCTTACGCACAGTATCAAGCAAATCAACAGAACCAAGCTAAATCAAAATCAGGTAAATGGCTATTCGACTAAGTTTAAAGTTTCATTGTGTAATTGTCTTCCTAATTGATTAAGCAATCGCAATATTTAATCACAAATTTTTCTTCTTCATGAAGTGGTTCCTGTTGAAGGCTTTGACTGGGGCCGGTACATTTGTAGCAATAATCTAGTTGGGGCACCAGTCAGCTGTTTCAAACATGTGAGTATAGGCAGAGAATTATTATCATAATTGTTTTTCTTATAATCTTTTGGCTTATATATATATATATATATATCATTATTATTATAAATACTCTGCTTGTGACTTGATAACTCTCCAGGTGCCCATGGGTATGTGCTGGGGTGACATAGCAGAGGGGGTGAGGGTGGAGGTCCTCAATTCTGACACAAACCTCTCCACAAAAGTTTACTGGGTAGCAGGGATTGTCAAACTGGCAGGTAATGTTGTAGTTTAATAACTGCCAGCTCTTTTGCTTTTAAGAATATTTGATGTATTATAATTAAATTATTTATTTTAATAACTTCTCAGGTTTTAAAGCTCTTCTGCGCTATGAGGGTTTTGATAATGACTCAAGCAGAGACTTCTGGTGTAATCTGTGTATCCCAGAAGTCCACCCTGTTGGATGGTGTGCCTCTAGTGGAAAGCCACTGGTGCCTCCTAAATGTATGTAAAACATTAAGCTGTATTTCAAAACTACATAGTTAGCTGTTTTTTGATGTTAAAATAGTGTGAACTTGCCATTGCTGAATAGGAGTAATTATACATTTTTAAAAATATATTTTCAACTTCATAGCCATCCAGCATAAGTATTCTAACTGGAAAGCGTTTCTTGTGAAACGACTCACTGGAGCCAAAACTCTTCCACCGGATTTTGCCACAAAGGTAAGACTGTATCCCAGCAGTGACTATAAAGCATAGAGAGACTCTGGAAAAACCTGTAGATCAAGATCTTCCTGCTATGATGAGCAAATACACCAGGAAATAGTCACAAAATGGATTAATATGTGGTAAAGGTGTCAGACTGCCTTACTGTAATAAAAGAAGCAGACCTCACTGACCACGTTTACATACATATCGTTTGTCATTGAGATAAGCGTGCAATAAATAGAGCGTATCTATTTCTTGTCAACTTTGTGAAAAAAGGTCTTTTTTTTGTTTTGTTTTGTTTGTTTCTTCTATTTCTTCTATTGTTTGACTTTTTGCAAGTAGCACCCATAATTAATTTTATTTGGACACAAGCAGGTATATAATGAATTTTTCCATTACAATTTCTTTATTTGAAAGAAATGAATACTTTTATTCAGCAAGGGCGCATTAAGTTGATCAAAAAGCATCAGTAAAGACATTTGTTACCAAAGATTTCAAATAAATGCTGTTCTTTTCAATTTTCTATTGAAAGTAAAATTTTATCACAGTTTCTACAAAAATAATAGGCAGCACAGCTAGTTTAAACATTGATAATAAGAAATGTTTTTTCAGCATATTAGAATGATTTCTGAAGGATCATGTGACACTGAAGACTGGAGTAATGATGCTGAAAATTCAGCTTTGCATCACAGGAATAAATTACATTTTAAAATATATTAAAAGGAAAGCTTGTAAATTGTAACAGTATTTTGCAAAATTACTGTTTTTACTGTATTTTTTTTAATCAAAATAATGCACCCTTGGTGAGCATAAGAGTCTTCTTTCAAAAACATTTTAAAAATCTTACGAACCCCAACTTTTGAACAGTGGTGTACTAGTCTCATTTAAACTGTTTGTTTAAATGTTTAACTTGAAGGTTCATGAGAACATGCAGTACCCATTTAAGAAACTGATGCGTGTGGAAGTTGTGGATAAGACCCACCTGTGTCGTACTCGCGTGGCCTTGGTGGAACAGGTGATCGGCGGGCGTCTGCGTCTGGTGTATGAGGAGAGCCAGGACGGCACTGACGACTTCTGGTGTCACATGTTCAGCCCACTCATCCACTCTATTGGCTGGTCACGAAGCATTGGGCATCGTTTCAAAAGATCCGGTCAGTGTGGGAGTCTGAATGGTTTTAAACTTGTCAAAGTTTATTAAGCAAACATAACATTTGATGACCTTGTTGTGGCTTATGGATCTAAACGTCTCTAATGTTGCCCTCTGCAGAGGTGATGAAGAAAATGGAGGGTCAGATGGATGCTCCCTCACAGTTGTTTCTTAAGGTAAATTAATAATTGCTTTTTTTAGTTCCACGGTGTGTTGACAGTCACCTGCTCATGCGTGTCATCTTTTAAACCCACAGGTTAAAGACGTGGATCAGAGTGGGGAATGGTTTAAAGACGGAATGAAGTTGGAGGCAATAGACCCTCTAAATCTCTCTGCTATATGTGTTGCTACTGTAAGAAAGGTAAAGTTTTGCCATTTTTCTCTGATTGGGTGCGTTTACATGCACATTCTTAACCCGATTGTGCTTAATAAGCCAACAATGCACGTGGTCATGTAAACGTGTTTACCCCTTTCCCTTTATCGGAGTAAGGTCATAAATGGCTTAAGCATAAACCGATTACCACAGCTAGATTTTTGCCTCTTACACCGATTTCGCCCAGCATGTAAACACATTAACCTGCTTTCTGTCCATTTATTGAAGTGTGCATTTGTGAAATGTGACAGGAACGCGTCCTTACTGCGGATTTAAGCGCATCCAGACAGAGTAAACGTTTACTCTGGAAATAAATCGCAAACTCAGACTCTTTCTTGACCCAAAGAATTATGAAAATGTGTTCTCATCTCATGCAGAATAAGTAGAAGTGGTACAGTCAAAATGCTGCAAGATGCAACTGCATGAGAGGATAATATATGAGCCGTAAGTTTCCCACTGACATGTTGCAATATTATTCTTTTTGTTTTTTAATGCTTTATTTAACATCACAACCGACACAACAAATTAAATACTCTGAGTTAGATACGCAAATTAAGTTTTGACGTCACTACCGGGAAATAAACCTGATTTATTAATAAAGTCATGTAAACGCAGTGTAATTGCGTCGTCAGGTTATTGGTTTGCATGTAAACCCGGACAACAGATTATTTCAACAAACTGATTTTTGTGAGTTATAGGCGTATTGGTGTGCATGTAAACGCGCTCAATGATGTAAATGTTGATTTTTTTTTTTTAGAACTGCAGTATTTTTTTTTTTTTTTTTGTCCAAGCACACAAAAATGCATGAGGTAGTGATTTGCAATTCAGACTTCGTGTTTTTGCACGGGCAGATAAAAAAGATATAGAATGGAAATGATGAAATACAGGTATTTGAAGTATTTTAAACTTTTGAATTGATCATGTAACCTTCTCAGGTGTTGGCAGACGGGTACCTAATGATCGGGATTGATGGTTCTGAGGCTGCTGATGGGTCAGACTGGTTCTGCTACCACTCAACCTCTCCCTCCATCTTCCCAGTCGGCTTCTGTGAAATCAACAACATTGAGCTCACACCCCCAAGAGGTGCGTTTCCTCTCTCTTTCTGCAGAGTGATCTGATCTGACATAATCACTGAATGAATCTGAAACTGCTCCACAGGGTACACCAAACTCCCTTTTAAATGGTTTGACTACCTCAGAGAAACAGGTTCAATTGCAGCCCCTGTGAAGCTCTTTAACAAAGTAAGTTTTCATGCTTAGACTGTGGAGGGGTGGATAATATTTCTTGTTTTAATTGTTTGTTTCAAATTATGCATTGTGTTTTGTCTTGAATTATGCATTGTGGTGCATGCCATTGAATCATGCCCTCTCTTGCTCTCAGGATGTACCGAATCACGGTTTCCGTACAGGGATGAAGCTGGAGGCAGTGGATCTGATGGAGCCACGTCTGGTGTGTGTCGCCACAGTGACCAGGATCGTACACAGACTCCTGCGTATTCATTTTGACGGCTGGGAGGATGAGTACGATCAGTGGGTGGACTGTGAGTCTCCAGATCTCTACCCTGTAGGCTGGTGCCAACTGACTGGCTATCAGCTGCAGCCACCCGCCGCACAGAGTGAGTGAACACTCCAGAACATTCTGATTCTAGAAGGTTCAAATTGTTTCTTAGCAACCCTCTATTCTCACATCAATAGTTTTTTTATAGATTAGTTCCTTCTACACTTTTTAAAATGGTCTTTTTAGTTTTTAAAAAAAATTTTTTATTACTAATAATTACTGCATTTCCAAACTTTTCTTCTGTCTATTTAACGGATACAACCAATTAAGTGTCCTTTAACAGAGCACATAAAGGACAACATGAGTCACATGACTTGTGTATTATGCAAGGAATAAATACGAATAGGCTAATCATTTTGATTATAACAACTATGTATTATATAATATGAAATAATAATCGCAATATAATCATATCTGGTAAAATTGTATACGTGTTAAATATAAAATCATATGGCAATTTTTGTAGCTTTATGCTGTGTCTGTGTATTATTATTATTATTATTATTATTATTATTATTTATATATATATATATATATATATATATATATATATATATATATATATATATATATATATATATATATATATATATATAATATTATTATTTTTTTTTTTTTTTAATTCAGAGCAAATAAAAATCTGCTGCTTTCATTTTTGGCTAGAATAGAATATTTGTATGATGTTTTAATGATTGGCTGCATAGAATAACAGCTTGTCCCTTTTGTCCTCAGCCACAAGAGAAGCACCACCAAATGTCTCAAAACAGAAAAAGAAGACGGCACAGTATAAAGGACAAAAGAAAAGTGAGTACAGTCTCCTTCAATCTTCCCATCTTCTCTCTCTCCTCTCACCGAACACTGTTTTTGGGTGCAAAATTGGTCCAGGAGCTGTTTCCACTGGTTTTTCTCTGGCTTGGGTCTGGTCTGGTTCTGCTTGATAGTCAGTGGCAGTTGTCATGATTCAGTGGGGTCATGGATAATTACAGACAACTGTAGCCATCATCTTCATACCCGGGTGAGACAGAGTGGCACACTTCCTCAGGGTGAGAGAATCTGAGCAAAAGTTTGGGAGAGGTCAGGTTTGCAGTCATGATGTTGGGTTCCACATTCTCAGGGCTTCAGTTTCTCAATCACAATCACCCTTCATGTAGAAATCAAATTAAGGTTCTGAGTTGAAATTTGGGCTCAGCTGGAGGATGGCCTGCAGTGTTGTGGAGTTGAGCTCGGTAGCCTGGGTAACACTAACCCAGAAACTTCGGTAACCACAGTCTGGCTTGGTGTTTAGAGAGGAAGATTCCAGTTGGGAGAAGGCCGATCGGTTTGGGTGGGCCTCTGAGGAGGAGGAGCTTCTCGGGTGATGAAGAGCAGACTCCGCCCCATTACCTGTCCCACTTCTCTGGGTCCGGGCGACCTCCCACCTCAGGTGTAGAGCATGATCGCTCTCTCAACTCAGGTAACTCAATTCTCCATCACTCAGGGAGAGGGGGCCACTGAGCTCATTCCTGTAGAACTTTTCAGGTTGGCCGTCGTGAAGAGTTGCACGTCATCAGGTGACTGCGTAATTTGTGCCGCATACACCATTAACAACCGTTGCATGATAAAGAAGGGTAGTTTGACTCAGAAGAAGTGTGTGCGTGGTCCGCTTCATCCCACACCTGACTCATTGTTTTTTTTGTTTGTTTGTTTTTTACTTAAGGATGGTGTGAATTAATATCTTTTGGATTTTAAAGAAATAGCTCACCAAAAATTACAATTCTGTCGTTGACTCACCCTCATGTTGTTTCAAGTCTGTATGACTTTATTTGGAACGCAAAAAGAGGTTGTTTTTTGTTTGTTTTTTTAATCGCAATCAATGTAACATTGGAAGCTAATTTCTTTATAACTCTTAAATGAACTATTGCAGACAATAAAAGTCTGACAGTATAGGTTTGATGTATTCAGCCCACTTAATTCAAATTAAAAATAAAAATAGTTTTATCTAGGTCTTTAAAGAAAAATAAAGTCTTTCCATCACACACATGCACGCACACACGCACACACACATATATACAATTCATTCTTTAATTATAGGTGGGCTCTGGCTTTAACTATTTTCTATATTCTATATTTTCTAAGTCTTTTAAAGCCCTTTGTGTGGGACAGACTAAAATCTTTATGCCAAATGTCATCTAATGGTGCTATAATAAATGTAAGAGCTACAGGGGAGGATTTTAAGTGAACAGTAGAATGTAGTCTCCTTGTCAGCACCTGACTCCTTTCACCTTCATTATAAGGAAAAATTCTCCTTTTGTGTTCCACGGAAAAAAGAAAGTCGTACGGGATGACATGAGAGTTGGTTTAATTTGAGTGAACTGTCCCTTTAAATATTGCAGGTAAGTTTATTAGCCTACTAAATTACTTAAACCTTGTGTATCTCTGCCTGGTTATTTCATTATATGAATGCTGCAACATGCTTCTGGCAACTAAAATTGAAAAGATTAGTTTCTTTTGGTTATTGCAAAGGTTGAGTTTTTTTGTTTTTTTAAGCGTAGTGTTTCTTCTTCTTTCCACCCTCTCTTCTTATATCTGAGTGTAAGGTATTAGTCCTTAGTGTCCTTCACAGCCGATTTTCCATCTTCTGTGTTGCATTGAGTTGTTTTCTCTCACCAGTGTGTTTCAATTTATGAACTGTTATTCTTGTGTCTCGTTGTTGTTTCCCAGAGGCCTCGCTGCAGTTAAAAGAAGAGACTCCCGAGATCGATGAGTTCACCTTCTCGCAGGGCATCTCAGACCAGGAGAGCAACGGCTCTGGCAGTTACTACATCCGACAGGAGCCCTGAGCAGCATCAGCCATCACAGAGTCTCACCTCACTGCCAACAGCACTGGAAAAATCCCACTCTGAGCGATGCACACGAGGCCTGGAAGAAAAGAACAGTGACTTTCTCTCACACCAGGTCTCTCTCTTTTCATTTTTTTTGTTCCTTTTCAGGTTTGAACAGCTTGAAGAAAGGACTTCTCAGTCTTTGATCCTAGAGAGAAGGGTGTGTATAAATGGTGGATTTTGTTTGAAATGGGGATACTGTTGTTTGTCCTGATGTTTTGTTAAAACAGTTTGCCCGATGGACTTTTTCTCCTCAGTGTTCATTGTACTTGAAGTTTTCTTCCCTTTTTCTGTCTTTATTTCCCCTTTTTGGTGAAAAGAAAAGTTTTTTTTGGGAGGGGGGAGGGGGGAGGTAAGATTTCAGTACCTTGTGTGTTTCTTGCGCTGTTTCATTTGTTTTGGGTGGGTGTGCATTTGGTAAGAGTAGTAAAAATCTATATTGAGACAGTATATTCATATATGTATGACATTCATATTAAACACACATATATAAATATTTAAACGTATACATATAGTAGTTGATTGAGGGATGATGGTATTGAAATCAAACCTTACTGGTATGAAGAGTAGACTAATGGAAAACACTCACAATTTGCACTACAGGGATTTAAAAAAAAAAAAAAAAGATGCATTGGCCTGTAAAACGATAGTAAAAACCTGCAGCTTTATTGTATTATGTGATTTATACTATAATTATAGAAGTGGGATGTGCTCAAGTCAAAGTGAAGATTGATATGCAAAAAAAAAACAAAAAAAAAATTATTATTCGACATTTGACGCCAATGTTTATGGTTATGTTTTTGATTTCGTTCTCAAGAGCCATTTTTATACGGGCGGTCGAGGTATTTTGAGCCGTAGAATAAAACGTAAGCAATCACTGCTACCTGAACACTACCTTAATGTCATCTTTGATGTTGACGGCACAACAGAGGATTCTTCTGGAAGACTTTTGTGAGTCACTGAACAATACAACGCCAGCCTCTCTGCTTGTACATCAGCAAGGATGCTGTCCTCAGTCCATCACATCCCATGCATTTTCCATAACTCACAGCATTCATTCCAGAATATAAACATTTTTACTACCTCTAAAAGAAAGCGTGATTTTGAAATACACAGGATGAAGATTCATGTGGTTCTTCAGCCTCGCTAAGGTTGCAATAGGGTAGTTTTCATGCTCCATTTGAAAGGGTATACTCGTTATATTTTATGCAAAAGACAAATATCCACACTTGGACACATGGCTTATTTCACTTTAAAAGTCTACACATCATTTATATTTGTATCATAGCATGTTATTGACAGAGTTCTTGAAATGGAAAAGAATGTTATGCAATAATAATGTCTGTGTTGTTTTATGATGTCTTACTCTGAAAACAAAAATTACAGCTCATAAATATATAAACTAGATACATTCTATAGACTTAAAATGAAATATTCTTACAATATATTGCAAAACTGTGACAATTTTCTAAGAGCTAGACTTGAGCTTTCCCTGTTATAGATCATTCTGAGTGTAAATAACCTTTATAACATCCTATAGAATCAACCGATATTACATTTGCATAGTGGTTTATCTTAGTATAACTATAAGCTCTATTCAATACCAGTAAGGTTGTTGGTGAACTCTCAGGAAATGTATCTCATTGACTTCTGCTTTATTTGAAGGTTTGTGGCTAAGCGCTTCTAAAATCATCCGATTTGAAACCACCGTTTTGTTCGTTTGCGATATTTTAAGCTCCTGAAAAATGTGACCATGTCATTGTTTTTCTTTGGTTCATCTTAGCTTGATCTTTGCTTGCATTCATCAATGCTGACTAAATGGTCACCCACATGTTGTAGTTAGATCCATGTTAAATTATGGTTCATTGTATAAAGATCCAATGTATTTTTTTAACAGCTGTTGTTTTTCTCTCTTTTGTAATGTACTTTTCTTCCCTCATGAGTTTTAGCAGATGTTTGTATTGAATCATTAAGAATTGGTTTATTTTTGTTTTTTATTGTCATTTTTTTGGGGGGGTTTCTTCAGTAGCTGTTGTTGTATGCATGTCTAGTTTTACAAATGTAAGGCACTGTCATGTATTTAATTTGTAAATGTCAAACTGGGACTTTGTGGCCACATTTTATATCAGCTGCAGCAAACCACATCAATGTTGTCATGTTCATACATCTTGTTTTTTTTTTTCTTTTAAATTTTTTTCCAATGTCATTTTTTTTTTTTTTTTTTCCCTCATCAACCCCATCCATTGCATCAGGATTTAGGTACACACTGGTTATGATCATACATGTCAGCTAAATTAATTTTTTTTTTTTTTTTTTTATAATTATAAGACCAAAATTTCAATTTTGCAATTAAAATATGACTGTTGAGGCAAATTTAGCTGCTACCCTCAAATGAATTTAAATCCAAACGCACAACTTCACCTTTAAGTAAACACTCTCTCTCGTCAGCAGAATTGATGCCTTATCCTCTGTGTTGTGTTTTTCGACATAAGTAAATTTATGGAGTCAAAATAGAGAAGCAGAATACGAAATATAAAGAAAAATATGTTGTCCAGTAGAGTGATTATCAGTGCATGCAGCAATGTGAGAATCTTATGAGGGCCAGTGTTGTTCTGGTCTCGATACTAACACGGGTTTTTGTGACGTTCCTTCTGTCCTCAGTAATCACATCATGGTGCTATATATATATATTTGATAACTCATTCATTAGGTCTATTAAAGGAGAATTAAGTCTGTAATTATAAGTTGGAGAGCTGGCGATTATAACTTCAGATCTGTATTTTGGATACAAGTAGCCGAAATCCTTTGTTATAACGATGAAAAAAAAAGAAAAAAAAAAAGAACTAACATTGACCCTCATAGTACATAGGTGTGGGTGGTGGGTTTGTAACTTTTTTGATAGAGTCTGTATTTGGTCTTTGCTTTATTTCTAATGATGATGATGATGATGTGTGCTGTGATATAGGGTTTGATAGCTTATATGTATATAGTTCAACTGTGGGGGGAAAGCTTTTGTTGGTCAAATTTTATGTTAATTTGTTTACAAGCATTTCGAACTGTTTCCGCATGGCTGTGAAAATGTATCTGTTGAATTTGAAAAAAAGAAAAAAAAAAAGAAATTTTTACACTGAATTAAAAAGGATACTAAACATTTATCTGTTGCATTCCTTTGGTTCTTGGTACTTAAAAGGGATAATTCACCTAAAGATATAATCTATCATCATTTACTCACCATTGTTCTAAACCCATAAGACTTCTGTTCATATTTGTAATACAAATTAAGATTTTTAATATTTTCTGATTTTATTCTATCCATTGAAAGTCCACAAAACAAAAAAAATTCCCATTTAAATAAAAGACTTTGTAAAAGAAATTCATATGCATTGAGCAGTTTAATCTCTTTTTGAAGCTTAAAAGTTTAAACTCAATTTAATTGGCCCAAAACTTTGTTTTTAAGAACAAAGATGCTAATTACAAACGGTAGGAAAAAATACAATATAAAAATGATACAAATGAAATAAACAGTGCTTTATTATTTTTTTCAGGTACAGACTATTTAAGAGTAGATTTAAAAAAAAAAAAAAGAATTACTACAGAAACTGAATAGTCACATGTAAAAAATAAAACACTGCATAGTCTTCACTGTATGAATTAGCTATACATTTATCCTTATTAAAGCTTCTAAAGTAGAGTAATTTATTTGTATTTATTTTTTTAAATACAGTCATAACAGACTGGCCATTTTTAATGTTCATTGTAAAATCTTGTTTTTGGTGTACAGAGTCTTGCATGGTTCTTTAACAGTTATTTAAAGCAGGTACATTTAAATATTTTAATTAAAATTTAAAAGTCATATGGAGTGAAGCGAGCAACTGCAGAGGAAATAAAATACTGTGGAAGATTTACAAGTAAACTTGCGCCACATATTTTGTGCTTAAACATCCAGTACTCATTACCATGTGCTGTTTAAAAAACAGTACATCCACTAAACAATCACTTTAAATAAAACCTTTAATGAGAAGGTTTATCAGCCAACAGTATCAACTAACATGTCAATAATTCAGTCAAACAGTATCATTTCAGTGGTTAATGGGTCCCAAACCAAAAACAGCTCACATTTACAAAACTAAAAGGCTGTAGTTTCTACACTTCATTATGAACTGATCATAACCACAAAATGAAAATGCAATGTATTGCAACTGCTCTAAAAGTTACTTTCAATCTCTGTGAAGAATAGTCCTGAAGAAAATCATCAGATACTAGGCGCTCTCAAAGGGCCATCAATACTGCAGCAAAGCCAGAAAATATACAGATATGTCATTTAAGCTTTCTTCTTTTAAAAAATTATATTCTAGACTGTACATTATACAGTAATATTAAATCGTATATTTCATCTTATATCAGTGATATAGAGGTAAATCAAGTCGACACAAGTTTATCAGACGTTAAAAATCAACAGATTCAGAAATCACACAGGCGAAATAACACTGGTTTAAAAATATACATGTGAAAGGGTTTCTAATTGTGTGCAAGAGTATTGAAAGACCGAGAAAAGGAGCAGAGAGGCATGATGGGACGGACAATTAGAGAGGGGGAGAGGAAGTAAGAAAAGAAATGGGTGAGGAAGAGGGGAGGCACAAAGGAGACTCAGAGATTGCTGAAGAGCTCGTTTCTTTTGCTCCAGTCCATCTGCGGGGCTCTCTTGTTGGAGCGTTTCTGGTGAGCTAGTTCCTTGGCCTGTTGCAGCGATATGTTCAGAGATAGTGCTGCACCCTCACTTGAAGCCTTCTCTTTTGTTTTTTTCTGCAAACGTATTATTATGAAAAATCAACAATTTTAGACCTTACATTCTCCATATACTCAAGAGTGTGTGCGCACACAAACCTCTGGTGCTGAGATGCTGGCTGGAGCTGCAGAAGTGGAGGTGTTGGAGGAGGTGCTAGAGGTCGACAGACTCATAGCTACTTTAGGCTTTTCCTCCTGGGCTGTTTTTCCATTCACCTGCTACAAAGGAAATATAAGACATTAATATAAACATTAACATAAAAAAAGCCTAAAAACACAAATGGATAATTCACCGTTCCAAACCTGTATGCATTTCTTTTTTTCTGCTGAACACAAAAGAAGATATTTTGAAGAACGTTGGTAACCAAACAGTATTGGTTCCTATTGACCTTCCAAAAAATGCATTCCATTTTTTGTCCATACAATGTAAGTCAATAGGAACTGAAACCAATATTCTTCAAAATATCTTTGCACGTTTGGAACAACATGAGGGTGAGCAAATGATGACATGAATGAATTAATTTTTTATTCATTTTTAATGGACTATTTTTCTAAGGGCACTACCAAAAACAAACCACTAGATGGACTCAGTTTCGTTCTGACTATTGGCCTGTCTCCATACCCACACTTGTGGTCTTGGCCACTTGAGAGTGTGCGCACTGATAAATCTGATAAATGTCTGATAAATGTCAAAGCTTAAATCCACACTCCATTTCTGATGGGATGCTTCATATATTATATAGCTTCACATACCTTATTTATCATGTTCAGTAACTTATGTGCCCGAATTCACGAGATGCCAAAGAAAACTTTACAGCATATGTTAAAAATTTGGTGTAGAATATCATTAGGTGTAGATGTATCTGTTAAATATGGACTACTGAATAGATATTTAAAAGTTTATCTTAAAAGTGTAACATACTAAAAATCAAAATGTGTAAAAACTCTGTAATAACTGTACAACACTATGTTGTATGTGTGATCCATCAGGTAATCAAAAATTCCACACACACTTGTGGTCTTCATGCCCACTTAAACACTTGGGCCAAAAACAGGAAATAGGCAAATGGTCAAGTCTAAACAACGCAAGTGTGGGTATTAGAACAGGCACTGTGTTCAGTAGAAACGACTAATTACATCTCTAAGTGGGGTCAACAAAGAAATTGACAACATTTAAAATCATGTTTAATTTGAACAAAGAATAATTAGCAAGTCAGAAGGCTGAAACACTCAGATACCCATGAACTGAAAACTGTTACAAAATACTAGATCCTCAATTCAGGTCTACACATCATAGTTTTTATACTATCACAAACAACTTTGGTCAGTCAGCATGGAAACCTGATGTAATAATGTAATGATAAAATAAATCGTTTCAACGGAACATCGTCAGACTAACCTGAATAAAGCTCAGGGTATCCAGAGATTTGAAATTCCTATAATTTTCAAGTCGTTTGTTTGTGAGGGTTAAAAGATCATTTTAAAGAGACTGAACACATTTTAACCAATGAAATATTTCAGAGCTGAACATAACTGAAGACATTTAATTCAGTTTTGGGCCAATTTAATCAAGTTGGACCAACTTAATTTTATTGAGTTCTGGGCCAATTAAGTTGGTCCAACTCAATTTAATTGGCTCAAAATCACCAATTATTTGATCTAAAATACAGTAAAAAAAAACCCCAGTAATATTGTGAAATACTATTTCAATTTTAAATAACTGTTTTCTATGTTAATATATTTTACAAATTTAATTTAATCTGTGATGGCAACGCTGTTTTTTTATTAAAATGATCAAAAATGCTGGTGCTGACTGGCAACTTTAAAAAAAAACAGCGGCAGGGAAAGTGTTAATATTTGTGTAGAAACCTTGATACATTTTTTCAGTTTTGTATATCAGAAAATTAAAATGTGCTTGTTTTGCCAAGCTGCCAGTGTAATAAAAAAACAGTCCTTGAGCTTTTCTAGTATGTAACATTTCAAATGTTTCATAGGAGCAAGTCCTATGACGCAATTAAGGAATTCTAAAAATCTTTTTCACTTAGTCATCTTACCATCTTCCCTGTGAATTTACTGACACCCTTTTGGTTCATGGCTCTCGTTTCAGAACAACTGATGTAAACCACATGACCCGCATATCTCAAAAGTAAAGATGGATTTACAAGACTCAAACTCTCTGCTGTCTGCTTGTTCAAGAGCCATAATTCAGAGCCAGAGAAACATCAGAGGGTGACAGAGTATCTGAGAAACGCCAGTGGTACCAGGTTTAGAGCTTGATAAACTTACATGTTTCTGTGTTGTGTGAAGAAAAAGAGCAAAAACTCTCCCGCACACCCTTGAGATGTTTTATCTACTAGCAGATACCTGGACATTAACTCAGAGGAAGCAGCGATTATCTGGTCCAGGTTATCATTCTCTCACAGCTAGTCTAATCTAGCAGTGGGAAAAGTGATAGAGAAGAGCTGGTAGAGAGAAACCAGGACACTGCATTAAAAGTGGCCTGAAATCTGGTTATCAGACACCACAGATTTACCCTGGTCCTAATGCTGCCTGTCTAATCCCATCACTGACGCTCGGACACTACTATACTTTATCAGCCAATAAATGTGATTGAGCAAATTTAGCAAGTGCAAATAACTGAAACACATCACACGACCACTTTACGAGAAATGTAAAGGGTCACACACATGTTTGCTTGACACAAATGAAGAATGAACCCTTTGAAACTCTGCTTCATTTATCGAAGAGCAACATGCTCGCCGCAAGTTTCTCACCTCATCTTCTGCATCATGACTGGGAACAGGCTCTGGGAGAGGACCTGAGAACAGAGAGGGACAGAGAACGATACATTCATTAGACCTCCTATAAAAACAAGTGTCTGCAGATGCATTTTAAAACTTTAGTGATCAGATATATTTGTCTCACAGTTAGTTTATATGCAACCTGGGGAAAAAGAAGGTTATGAGATTCATGATTCCTTAAAGTTGACATGAAGCGGAAGTTGTGATATCTTTTCTTGCCTATTGTGACATATATCTGAATAAAATGGCTTCTGAATGAGAGAAAAAAAAAAGAAAGTAGGATGGGACTGGATTTCGTCCTCGGGAACTGATTGGATAGTAGGAAGTTGGGTGTTGCTAACTAAATGGAGGCAGATCTGAATGCCAGTTTGCAGTTGGTTGTGGATGATATTTAGTCCCGCTCTCCGCAGAGACGTCATGAAAATGGTAGATGCTATTTTTTTTTTTCTTTTTATCGTGACAGGACGGTAACTTGACAGAAAGCGAATGTACTAGGTATGAATGAATTAGGTAAAAAAATAAGAATTGTCCATTTGTCCATTTCATGGTGATTTTAAGAATATCAGTAAAGCTTTGTCAAAGGTTAATTTTGTGAATAAGTGACTGAGGTCAATAAATCTGTAATATACAAAATAAATGTAATTCACTAACTAAATTATTTACTACATGGTTATGTAACATACAAAACATTTAGGGGTTGAACTACCAGTAAAAATAACTAGCCTATATTTTGTGATATATAGTGTGATTTACTCTTATGTAAGATTTTGGTCATACTGCCCATCACTACTTTAACTAAAACGCCATTGGCCAAAGGGTTTAGATTCACAGCACAACGTCTGGACTGCGAGTTTCCTTCTGGGAAAAAGAAACAGGAATCAGGCAAAAGGCCTTTTAAGAATTGAATGAGAATACGGAAACATGGCTATTGTGGTCGAAACAATAAAAGATGAATAAAGATGCGTGGAAGCAGCTGTCAACATCCTTTCAGTGAAAAATGGAGAAAGTCCAACAGCCCACTGGCGAGCTCATAATAACAATGTAGATTGGGTAATAATTTTCTCATAAATCATCCATTTTTTCCACTTACTTTTTCACCTGTTGCTCAATCACCTTCAAAAAGCCTGATCTCTCTGTTATATTATATTATGTTATGCTACCTCATATCTGTGGGGTGGCTGGGCTGTCAACAGGAGTCGTTTGCCTGTCTGGCATATTTAGGGTGGGGGTGATTGACTTCCCCCATTTCTTATACCCTTGCCATGGCCCTGGTCACCATGACAACATGCTGGCAGTGTGTTATTGACTTTGGCTAATTCTCTTGTGTACAGACAGTGTCACTGCAGGCCTCGAGTTGATGTTTAACCAGCAGTCTGTTACTATGTGAATGCGTGTGCTTAAACGTTTGACAAAGTGAACAAAAGTTATTCTTGATCAGCAAAACCACACTAAAGGTCAAGGGTGAGATGGACAGAAACCCACTTTGCATATGCAAAAACATGCTACGGCGGGTTAATTTGTTATGCTGGTACCTGTGAGATGTTTCTCGGTCGGGAGGACATCACAGTTTATGAAGAAGGCGTCTGTCTCTGGATCCACCACCAGCAGTCTGGTCTCATCTCCTCCTGCCTTAATGGCCGCCACCACTTCTGAATGCTGCATCGTGTGCACTGGAACGCCATTCACCTGCAGAAACAACCGAACATTAATTCATATGTTTTGAAACAGGAAAAGTCGATTAAATAGTGATAAGGAAGAGAATTTGGCAGGAATGTAGGAAGTCCCCATTCATTTTGACATGTCTGGATATTTAAATGGACAGTAGTTTCCCTGGAACATTCAAAGCGTTTGGCTGAAGCGGTTTTGTAGTGATCTTCAGTGGACATTTCATTAAAAGCCTATTTTATTTTTTAATAATTTTATTTATAACAGAAAATAATCTGTGTAAGATAATGTATAGGAGTATATATTTTATACTTTAGAATTACTTGTTTATTATTGTGTTATTCTATGAAATTTAATTTTAATATAACATTTAAAAAATATAAATTGCATTAGAAAAATAACTAAATTACAAACGTTTGTAATAAAAATGATTTACTTTGTCAATTACACTTTGTTCATTTGTGATTTCTTAGTCAATTTAATTTATTGCTTTAAAGTAATTTAATTTTAATGTAACCTTCATTTTAATATAATTAAAATTTAAAATGTAAACATAATTAAATTACATTTAAAATGAAATCTTAAGTTACATAAAAAATTATTTAAAAAAAAGATTATTTAACTTGTAAATAGAACTACTTTAATCCATTTTCACTATTCACATCAACACAGCGCTGGACTAACTTTGCCGAGGCACAAAGCAAGTTTTTGTCACTTTATACATACTATAATATAGTATATACCAGGAAGACAAAGCAAATCTCCTTTCTCTGACATAGTGTTCAACTGAAGTACTTATGGGTCAATAGAAAGACTAATCCCATGACCATGACTTGTTCTCAGAGAGGAGGCACCTGGGAAAATACTGAATCTTATAATGCCAGAGGCTAAGGAATCTGTGTGGGAGATTCAGGGCAGGAGTGGGCTCTTAGGAATGCCGATCCCACTCTCCCGTTCTGCAGGCAATTAAAACACAGCGAACAAACAACAGCCCCCTTATTTGTCCCTTAAACACAGCCCTGTTACACACACACACACACACACACACACAGAACAGAACAGAACAGAGGAAGCAAAAAGGAGAATTCATCTCAGAGAGCGTGAAAGGCATACAGCCATGTTTTTATCGTCATTTTCAGGTAAAGCCATGTGACTCCACATGATCCCTGACATTTAAATGTCTCAGCTCTCTGGAATCTGAGATGAGATGCGGAAAATGGGAGTGAAACTAAGAACAGGGATCCTTAGAGTGTGAAAACACTCAGAGCTTTCAAGTACGGCTGCTGAATGAAGCCAGCGTTCAAAGAAAAGGGTTCGTTGGCATTCTGAAGGAAATTAGACAAGTCTTTCAAATGAAAAATATTCTCAGTCTGGCCAAAGAAGACCAGATTTGCAGTCGGGGTGAACAACTATGCCATGTCTTTATACAGTGATGGGGCATGATTTCTTCAAACGTGTGAAATTTCTAAAACTGTGAAAAACCACATGGCTACAGACCCGAGTTACAAGTCAACCAAGGCCAATTCATATTCTGACATACTTCTAATAAGGCCACTTGGCATTTGGTTAGGAAAAAAAGTGACGTATATGACATCATTAATAATTAGCTGCTAATCTGTTATCGGTTCTGTACACAATACACTGTTGTCACAACCTGAATTTTCCAGGAATTAATTTTGTTGTAAAACACAGTTCACACTAGTAAATAACAAAAATGTATAGCCTACAGAATGGAATTAAAAACAAAAAAAACAAATAGGTCTTTCATTATATTTATTTGTTCGATTTTCTTCATATCTCTGGCCACATTTACACTAGGTATTAACATTTTGTCCAATGTGTTTGAAATGGGTCAATGATAGATACAACATAAACGGGGCCTTTTTCTCCCTTTCAGCCTTTCCTTTCCCAATTTTCTTTGGGGTCTTTGGGACCTCTATCACATAGCCGTAATAAGTGTATTGAGGCTGGCCTGATATCAGCAGCGAGGGGGCGGGTGGCTTGAAACCATACGTGGCTCTGACCTCTCCTCAGGTGTTCAGTAATCCCAGCACTCCCAGAGAGACAATAATTACACTAGCCACTCCTTCACTGATAGCTGATGAGATTAACGCTCTGCAAACAGAGTCCAAACCACTCAGGCATTTAACGTTAACACTCTGTGTAAATATAAAATGATGTGAAAAATAACGCTGTTGCTCAAAGATATGATCTTTGATTGTTCCAATAGCAGCTGTAAACAGCCAATGAACTACATCATATGGTGGGAGAAGGTTAATTGAGATTATATTTAATAGTGGTCGAACCACATGTTTTTTAATGCCTGATGCCGATGCCAATGTCAATATTTAGAGAGCAGAATGTCTGCAGGCTGATATAATGTCAATACACACATAATACAATTTAATGACAGAAACTGAGATGTAGAAATTGCAGAAATTAATTAAAACACTTATTTACTTAATTTTTTGATAATTTGGTAATTTTGCTGCAATAGCTTTTTTCACAGGGAGGCTTTATTTGACACTGAACTAAATTTACAACAACAAAAAAGACACGCAAACAATAAAATAAGAACAAATAAACAAACTGCAAACGATAGCACAAATGAATAGATTAGGATAAAGAGACAAATTAAATCAACATGGCTTTAAGTTTTTGAGGTGGGTCTAACAGCAGGCTAGTATTCAGGTAAGAAACACTGCAGAAATTAAATAAAGTAATTAAATGTAAAAAAAACACAAGTGATTTTTGTCTTTTGTTCTTTAAATAACCTGACAGACAGCAGCAGGTTTATTAGGCAGCTGTCACTTTAAGAGCTTGATCCAATTTACGATTACACAACATGTGCTGTCTTTCTCAACTATTTACGTTCCCAAACTGACTGTGCTTACCTGAATACTCACCAAGACAGGAATTTTGACATAAAGTTGTGTGAATTTGACCGTTTAAGCATAATACGGCACGAAAAACAACTCAATTTGGTACTTGCGAGCTGTTTGAGAGGCTACTTTATGTGCGAGCCACTTATATAGATCAGCGGTGCGCTCACTTTTGATGTGAGCACCAAACACCAAACCATGATACATTTTTTTCATTTGTAATAGAAACATTTTTAACTTTAGAAATGTCTTAACTGTCAGTGCGCGAGAGAGACATGCTCTCTGAAAACAAAAGTTGTATACTTGATTACTACACATTCCTGAAGTACACACACACACACACACACACACAGTTGTTTAAATTGCTGATTAAATATGGTGTATTATACCTGCACTATTTTATCTTGGGGCCGAAGTCCAGATTTCTCTGCTGGGGAGTCCTCATCCACCGCCCTGATGTACTGGCCAGGTTTTGTCTTCTCTGTGTGCAGATTAAAGCCATATCCGGTGGCACCCTTCTTCATGTGACAGAGACGTGGACGCAGCTCATTCTTTGAATCCTACAAAGAGAAAACCAAAAAAACAAGAAAACTATGAAAAAAATTGATACTCTGATATGTCACACAAACACACAAAGCAAAACGTATAAGGAAAATGTTTAATGATATCAGTTACATATCACATATCAAGTCTTAATCTTACAAATGTAAACTATAGCTAAAAATGCTGTACACAGGCAACAATCCTGACTCCCTCCAATGCAACCACATTTTCCAAAAACAAAAACTGTATGGCTCAAATCAATCAAACCGTCACCACACACCAGAATATTCTTTCACTTCACAAATGTGCATGAGAAAATCATAACGTACAGAAGAACTTCCAAAGCAAAACCACCCACCCTAATCGATACACAACAACTGAACAAACAAATCACCTGCTTCCTGGAACATTCAAGCTTCCTTAATATGCTGAGCAACACTTTCTAAATAAAACTAATTAGATAATTGTATTAAATAATACACAGATTTTTTAAAAAGAGAGAATAACTTGTATACCATTTTAAAGATCGCTCAGTACCGTCAACATCCCGAGATGAAGCACTGAAAAGTAGAAGTAATTAAACTGACCAGTTCATCTATGTACTTCCCTCTTTAGCAAACCAGTCTGTGATATATGGCTGAAATTATACAAACAGATAAGACAATCAAACATCTACATGCTGTACAAACGCACATATTGATCTACAAATGAGTCAAAGGAAAGACACATGAGCCAGCAAAGTATGAAAACAAATATGGAGTTTGTTCTTATTATAAAATTTTATCATTAGTTTTTTTAATAAAATATAAAATTAAAATCATTATTATAATATCGTTTTTGTGATACAGTTGATACAGTTTAATGTTTCCCCAAAGTCCCATCAATAATGCTCAAGTACCCCTTTATCAACACTAATAATAATAAATAAATACTGCTGCTACTGTTGTTATTATTAATATTATTATTATTATTATTATTAATTATATAGTTATAGCTGATATAGGCAAATGTTTTTACTTATGCATCCCCACAGCCCCATAAATAATGCTGAAGTATAATAATAATAATAAATTAATAATAATAATAATAATATATTAACAATTTATTTATTATTAATATACTTCTATATAACAAACATTAATAATAAAATGTGTATTATTTCTTTAGAATACAATATGTAATTAAAAATACTAAATTTGATACACTGATAGATTAAACATGATTATTAGTTATTTTAATCTTTACATTAACCTGTTTTATACGTTTTAAAAAAGCAGAATCAAAATCATTACAAGTACCATATACAGAGTATATGTACTTCAGGTTGAGAATCACTGACAAAGACCAACTGCAAACCAATTCAACACACAGGGAAAGTGTGTCCAATGTGCTCATCATAATTCGCTAACACTGATAATACCAAAGGCAGCAGTACAAAGCTGCAGTGTACAGACTACACACTTCCCGGGAGGGCTGCCTTTCTGGAAACTGGATAGCAGTGCAGACTGAAGGGGTTTGCAGCACTAGGGTCACTGAATGTGCTTGACACGATTAACAATACCTGTTTATAGCTGGGGGCTAACCACAGGTCACAGACAGACCTGACAATAGCAAAGGTATCCTCATTACTATCCCCAAAGAAAATGTGCCTGAACGTAGCTACTAATTTAAAAAAAAGAACTCTTCTAACAGGTGACTATGCAAATGCAAGACCTATCTGAGCTCTGATTAGCATAGGCTTAGCCAGCAGAGGCCATATGTTACGCTAAGAGTTTAATCCCACCTGCTGAACACAAGGCAGCAACTAAAGAGTTCCACATGGTTTGTGGACGGTGTGTGGTGTAGTGGTTACAGCACAGGGCTGTTAATCAGAGCCATGAGCTATTGCCAATAGTGCCCTTGATCAAAGCACTTAACCCCAGGTTGCCCCGGAGGGATTGTCCCTGTAATAAGTGTACTTGTACTGTAAATCACTTTGGATAAAAGTGGCATCTAAAAGACTTACGACTCACTATGGTGTATCCCAAAAATGCTATGCAGTGTTACTAGGTGTTTTAGCCCAAAGTCTCTATAGCTGAGTTTACATGGACCCTAATAATCTGACTGTAATCAGACTACTAGCATAGTCGGAATAAATAAAGTCACATGTAACCACGTCAGTCGGAATGAATTGGCCAAATCTGATTCAAATTTCATTCAGATTGTAATGGCTGGTTTAAACCTTTTCTAATCCGATCGAGAGGATTGAAAACCGAAACTGGAAAGTACTGCACATGTGCAATGACGCAGAAATGGCGTAATGACGTGTTGTTATTGTTGAATGAAGTGTCATGAATGACTGTAATTTCACTCATCGTCTGTGAAGTGGAGCAGGACAACATCCCTTCAGTCCTTGTTTTTAGACTTTCATCCACAGACGCCTTGTTTTGGGCGCAGGAATGGACGGTTTTACTGCTTGATTAATATAAGCAGCCCAGCACAAAGCTTCATGTGCTCAACGTCTCCTAATTATGACCCAATATAGATAAATATCAAGTCTGCTCTTTAAAACAAAGAAAATAAGCAATTTAAGATAATAGTTTGCGCAATAAGCAGGTTACATATTTGCATTTTTGTGCAGTGTGCACATCAATTCCAATTTGAATCTTGTGACATATAAACACGCACATCAACCCGATCACTTTATTTAGCATTCATGCGAACACTATGTTCAGAATTTATTCCGATTAAAACAAAAGGTGTCCATGTAAACATAGCTTATGATATTCTGGTTTATAGATATGACTCGGATCTAAATCTATGGGATTTGCTCCCCTCATTTTTTCGCCCACCAGGTGAAAATCATGAGTCCGATAGCTTAGAAAAACTTAGAAACTTAGACGCCTTTACTCAACAACCTGTACAATTTGAGGTATTATTAGTTTTGTAGCAAAAAAGCCAACTTATAAAGTTAGCTTTAAGAGTTGGCTTTAAGCTTTAAGCACTGACCAAACTGGCAAGAGACTAAGTTTAGGTCTTATTTCACCCTGCAAAACTGTAACTTTCCTGCCAAAGTGCTGTAGCCACAACCAACTGTGTTTGACAGAAGGATCACAATGTCCTGAGAGGACTGGACATTACACAGTCAGAAAAATTATACAACATCATTCACTCTCTGAGTGGGTCTTCTGCAAAACACATTCACAATGTTATATAAATTTATATAAAACAAATAAACATACAGGATCACCTATCATGTACTAAAAGATGTGTAATACCCTGTGATAAGATATACAAAGATATACAAAGCTATCTGATAAAGCCATAGGTTGCTATCACTGTATTAGTTCTTCTTGTGTCTTCATTACTAATTACATGCAACCTCTAAAAACTCTTCTGCCCAAGGCAAATACGGAGTGGAAATTATGAACTGAGTAGATGAGATGATATAGCTTGATATGAAAATCATGCTTGCTGCATTGTTACTGTATGAAAAGCAGAAGATACGAAAGCACCGTGTGAGCTGATGTCTCCGACACATCAGTGTTTGGTTGTGTCGGGTGTGAGTAAGGGGAGAATTGTGGGAGTATGGGAAAGGACTTGGGTGTGGACTGCTATCTTTGAGAAGGGTTTGGCAGGGGCCCACACATTCACAATGCAAAGATGACATCATCCGCTTTGATAAGATCCCTGGAACACTGCACTCTGACTTTATGAAAGAAATCTTATCCAAACCATAAGAAGAGGAGGACACTCAATTGAGGAATATTATGCATGTGATCACGATGAGATGAATGTCACAAAACCTAAAGAACACTTCTGGGTCATATTTTACATCAAAAAAGAAAGAAGAAATTATATTTGAATAAAGAATAAAGCCTATGTTTAGAACTATTATGATTTTCTTTTGCATTGTGACTATTTTCATGACAATTATGTCCATTTGAAAACCCTATTTATCACTAAAGCAGTGGGGAAAAAAAATTCTCAATACTTAAAAGAAAATATATTTTTTCTTTTATATGTATTTATATTTGTACTAACTTTTTTTTACAGTGCTTGTTGTTGTTGATGAAAATGTCGAAATTCAAAAAATTAATGCCATCATTGCCTTCATAGGCAAAATGTCATTTCTCATTTGTGTATGTGGGTGGTAAAATGTGTTGTGGGCATGTTTTTTGTGATAGCTTGTTCACTTGTATGTTTGGGTACAGAATGGTTATTACACAATTGTAAAACTACTGTGTAGTTTTTTTACGCAAGTTTAGATTAGTAAAAAAACAACAACATTTGGGTTCTTGACAGGAGATACTTATACACTTGATATGGGCTTAATATAGATCTGTGTCTAACTACTCATAAGTTTAATTTGAGAGGATCTTCTCTGAAATCAGTTTTCCGACCAGAGCATAACATCCTCAAAAAAAACTGAAATGACATGAAAGGAAATAATAAGCCTATTCTTTATATTTCATGAAGGATTAGAACTTCTAACGGAACTTCTAACAATAAACTAGCATTAAACCATGACATTTGTGATGACAGCCTGTGATCTCAAAAACATATAAACTGGGTGTTGTTATACATAAACCTCAGAGTTCATTTTCTTTTCAGAAGTGTACAGTTGCTTTATAGAATATCACCTTTGAAAGAAATACCATTACTAGATAGACTCCCTCTGGGCCTCCATTTCCCTTTGGGTTATTCAATATAGGAAGCTGAAGTCAGCAGAGGAAATAATTTCCCCTGTCCACAGTAGATGTGGGGGAGAGTCATTTTAAAGTTACACTGTCTGACAAAGACCTTCATTCACTGCTGATCCTCCCGAGATGAAGACTGTCTGTGTGACATAACATGAACCTGTCGCACCTGTGGCCTTCAAAGTGACTATTAGCAAAGAGATCATCCACTGATTACAGGGCTGAATTTAAAATACAGCCATAACGTTTAGAATGATCTCTCTACTTGAATGCTCACGTACAGTGAGATTTACATCAAGAACTATTTAACTAAGAGATTCTGAAAAATTGCAAAGCTCACTTTTTTTCCAGCCAATTATAAAAAATGAGGACTGAAATTTTCTAGCTTCAAACAGGATGCAAAAGTTGCATAAAAGATTCATTTAAGTATTACATGACTTGGCATTATATGGCATTTGTTTCTAAATCGCCTAATACCGGACATGTTTGTGCAGGGAACACACTGAAATTTAAGTCACTATGCATCATAACATCAGATTATTATGACCAGTATTACAGTATGCAAACTCATGATATTTCCCCAACCATTTGTCACCACAATGGGGACAGTCTCACAGCATATCTGAACAGCACACATAATTTAACATTTATTAAAAGTGTGCATAGATATGCTTTCACAATAACTGACATCCGGTTGACATTTACTCACCCTCAAAAATGTTTGGACAACACAAACAGCATTTTTTTGGACAATACAAAGTCAGCGATGTTCAAAATAGCACTAGATCATGTGACTTTGAGACAATTTTCTTTTGTGTTTAACAGAGGAGAGAGAGGTTTGGAACAACATAAGAATGAGTAAATGATGACAGAATTTTATTTTTGGAAACTGTTGCATATCAGCAAGTAAACCTGTTTGTCACAAGCAGAGTGTGGAAAGGCCCTAACCCAACCTGTCTCCAGCTCATGGCAGGCTTCAGTAAATCCTCCACCAACCCTATAAAGATTCTACAGTTCAATAATACAAAGGTTAATGACTTTATAGCTCACTTTAGTAACTCATAATCTTGTCCTTGGTTTTTTTTCAACTCTTGAAAGACTGGGGTAGGGTTGGTGAAACATGAACTAATGACTGAAAACAATAATTATCCCTAACCATAACCTAGGTTTTCAAAGTAAACAAGCTTTGTTTAAACTCCTCCTTCTACGTCATGTGGTATACTGGCATTTTGGTTAAGCAAAAGCAATTTAGGAGCTTTTTTTTTTTTTTAAAGTATGACGCAAGATTGATTGCATGATTTTGAAGATGAGCAGAGCTGGCAAAAGTTGCCATAAATATATTTATAGGCCGGAGGCTTTGGATCCAAGATGTGCACTTGCAAAACTCGACAGCCAATAATTAACCCATAGAGATTTAAAAACTGCCAACCAACAGCAAAATACATAGACAGGTACCAAGAGCAGTGACGTGAGGACTGATACGATTGGTATAATTGCTCATGTCATCGCAAAATGCAACAGACCACAGCAGGAAAACAGCGAACTTGTTACCAAGGAAGTGGTTTATTCAAATGTGTGAGCATCCCTCCCCATCTCACAGAGTTACGCATTCAGCTTGAGTGTTTACTTTAGAAATTTTTAGTGGTGAACATCTTGAGAGTGTGTGGCTGCCAAACACATCCTAAGATGCTATATTGTGTCTGCTGAAATGTATTGTTGTCAAAGCTGGTATTATTATTTTCGTTTTGTGCTTCAATGACACTAGAGTGCTATGAGTGGCTCTCAAGACATTGCTATGCTGTTGCTAAGGTATTTGCTAAGTTTTTTTTTTAGCATGTTCCCATGGTGTTGCGACGGTGCTTTAATTGTTAGGTGGTTGCTTACTGACCCAAGTTTAAATCACCTTGGTGGCTAGTCCCTATTATTATATTATATTATTATTAAGCCCCTTTTATTTTATTTAAAGAAGAAACCAAACCAATGGTTGACATGAGGCTTAATGCTAAAGAAAAGCAATAAACAATTTGTGGAAGAATGTTTTCAGCTTGTTTTTTATTTTTATATAAAAATATGGCATGCAGTTGCATCAAACAATGGTATAAAGCTATTCAAAACATCATTCGATGTAAACGGCGATAATTGTTAATAATCGCAATTACTATTTCAAGGGAATAATTGACAATTATGATTTTTGTAATAATTGTGCAGCCTGTGATATTCCTATGGTCCTATATATTGTCCCTCAGTGGTTTACGTAAACGGGAAGAGCAAAGGTTTATAGGATTTTCTGTCCATTCTATTGACCATCAGGCTAAAATCGCAAGAGATTGTTTAGAAAATTAATAGGATACCTCTCCTCAATGATCGATACAATCTGAGAAAACATTCATATCTGTCGCACAAATGGAAAATTACATTTTTTAATAATAATTTTATAATAAATTTATTTCAAATCCCTAACATAAATATAATTAAAAAAGACAGAAAATTAGCTGGAAGAATGTCAAGGCTAATAATAATTACAAGCTAACAATAATTACAACTACCAGTCTGTAACATTATAGTTTTATAAATGAATTAGTAAAACAATGGCAGTTTTAATAGGTTAGGAAGTTGGCCACTTCCATATTTTCATCGTCCATTTTCAAAATAATCTAATAACTTGTTCACTCACTGAATGAACAGCACAGTTCCTTTAGTGCAAAAACACATAACTAAAATGCCAATGACAAGCACACAATGTACTGATTGGTGTATCAACATCACATGCTACTTAAAAACAGAATCAAAGAAAACTATTGAAGATTGTTCAAAAGAAACACACCCTTTCTTTCCTCCCCAACACACCTGCATTTCTGAAGAATTATGTGAAGGAATCACTATCAGAGAATGATTCAGATGTTTGGAATGTCAAGAAATATTCCAGACTCAGACATTGATCTAATTTTCATAAATGGTCTATTCTGCCTCTTTTCCATTATTTATCATTTAACACAATGCAAGCAAGCTGTCTGTGTGTAATCTGCTCAGAAAACTCATCTCAGTAAGTAAACAGCATCCCGCAGAGCACTGCCATCAAGAACAAAGCTTAGTGTGGGTTAAACTGACAGCTGATCCAGAGATGTTCCCTCCAGCGGCATTTTACTTCTGAGTGATCACAGACAGGAAGGATGGCACACAGGAGGGCGAGGGGAAATTGACACAACAGAAGGGCCATTCATGGTTGACTGGGGGCTTCAAATACACTTTAATAATTGCTGGAAAGAAATGTGATTACAATCCGTATTGTCTTTTCTCTAGACTCTAAATAACTGTTATTGAGCGGAGGACTTCTCTGGACCGCCAGGGTTATGATGATTAAAGTTATTTCTGGCTCATGCCACATAATCAAAAAAAAGGACTGAAAAACATTGGCCTATATGCCATTATGTAAAAGTGTAACAAGCATCAAAACTGCACATTTAAAGTTTGCTTTTGCTGTGCCGGCACTTTTCAAAACCTAATTGGCATGCCTTCTATAGTAACACTAACTTATAACTAAGTAACTGATAACTAGATTTAGATTTTCTAAGGAAAGTGGAAGTGGTGCTTGTCTGTGCAAAACTTACTGCCACAGTGGCAGAATGTTGCAGGTGGTTGCCAAGGTATTGCTAGGGGCTGTCTATGATACTCTCGAAATAATCCACATTATTTGAGCAATCATTCAGGTTCTTAGCACAAAGGACGCAGGACAAGCGATGCACCAACTTTTAATATCTAGAGATTTCAGTGAACCTCTAACACCAAGAATCAGCAATAGTAATAAAGGTCTTCAGTAACTTCTTCGAGACACATCAGAATCTGTTATATAGAATAAAAGGATCTCAGTCCTACTTTGTGGGCTCTTTCCTCTCTAATCTTAAGCCTGCACCCAAACAAAGAGTAACTTTCCACAATAACCCCCTTCACTGCTCAAGGATCTCCAAGGAAAGGGATTGAGACTTTATTGGGGTCAGCTTACCCTGCTGGCTTTTGTCTTCAACCCGAACAATTACAACTCAAGAAAACCATGAAATATATTTGGCACAATGTTTTATTTACAAATAGAGCTCCATTGAAACTCATTGAAACAGGAGAAATCACTGAAATACCTCTAATGACTTTGAGTGACTAATTTACAGTGCTTAATGAATGGAAACTAAATTAATGGGGATGATAGGATATCCTCTTAGAAGGCTACTCCACCCAAAAACAGGGTGACTAGATGTCCCGTTTTTCTTGGGACAGTCCCATATTTCAGCTCTATTTTTAATGCCCCAACGTATTATGAAAAAATCAAAAGTAGCCAATAACGTCGTAGTATATTTTGTAGAACAAAATAACCATCCAATCACAATTCCATATCGATTAACTCTCAGTTAGTGAAGGCAGGATTCAACATCGTGTCAGTGATAGAGAGTGCTGTGGAGATCAATTTACGACACAAAGATGCTGTTACTACTAGTTATAGCACAAAAAAAAAACAAAAAAAAACAAATTAACATCAGAAGGTATGTATAAAGAAACAGTACAACTGAAAAGTATCATGTCTCATTTAAATCGCTTAATTTGTATTTCAATCACAAAAAGATGTCAATAAAACGACTTGTAAACAATGTCACGTAACATGTTACATTTACTTCAGGAAAGACTTTCAGTGTCAATAATCTTATTAGTTAGCAAGACATAACTCTAGAAAGAAGCATTTTGATAAATATATGCACTATATAATATTAATGAACGTTAATGAATGAATCATGGACAGACAAAAAATCTTGACTCAGCTTTTCAGTTTTGTAAGACTACATCAATTTCTTATACAGTACGGCCAAAAGTGATGTCTGAAGAGGATTTTCCTCCGTATTTGTTTTTAATGGCCTTTCAAGATCAAAATATATTGGGAAGAAGAAAACACAGTACTCAATAAGTTTTGCATGTGGCGTACATAATTTTTTGTTTCAAATTTCATTTGTGCATTATTACAAATGTAACAATTGAGCGTATAAATTAGTTTTACACTCCAAGCACAACTATATCCCATTATTTGACACATTTTTCAATATATAGATTTTACTATCAGGGTTATTATAGTTAACTAAAATCATATTAATAAAATGTTTAAATAAAGGGCGAAGATGTCCATTTACCTAGGCTGGACATCACTTTTCGACACTACTCAAGCTAATGTTATTCTAATGTGTAGATATGTGTGCGCCTTGGGGGTGAGGGTGCCTGTCCGTCCCGTATTCCACTCTTGCTCACCCTACCCAAAAATGAAAATGAACACTTAACACCATGTTGTTCCTAAGACCTAAAAGATCTTTTGTCCATACAATGGGAGTCAAGGGGTTCCAAAGTTGTTTGATTTACCAAGTTTTTTTTTTTGTTTTTTTTTGTGTTCCACAAAAGAAAGTCATACAGGTTTGGAACAACATGAGGGAGGTAAATTATGACAATTGTCATTTTTGGGTGGCATATCCCTTTAAATGCAGGATAAAATATATATCCCATGTTGCCCACTGAAAGTACTTCAGATTAACATCACAGGAATTAAGATAAAGCTTTTTATATTCTTATTGCACAAGTGGTGCAAATCACTTGCAGACCTTGTACTGCGTTACATAAATATATCACTTTAGAGCTATGCAAATGACCTATACACTCTACATGATTATGTAATCTTAAAATTTCAACGGTGGTAAATGATCAGAGAGTACAGTTATAACACTCAATATGATGCGTATCTGATCCATCAGAAGATTTTGGCCAAACTGTCCACTCCTTTCTCCTAGACAAAGCTTTTGTCAGAAACCTCCCAGTTATAATTTACTTGCAATTAACAATCCAGCCTAAAAGTAACATTGTACTGCTCATTTACTATGCATGACTATAGCTATGAGTGTTAAGTAATCAGGCCTTTGGTAGCTATGATGTGACATAATTTGGTTGATGCAGCTAATGACATTCATCTTTCTCAAAAAGCTGGAAAACATGTCAGACTGTCGTCATGCCCGACAGGTCAAACTGGAAGCAATGGGAAAACCAGAGAGACCTGTGATGTAACACAATGAACATCTGATTTAAAACATGTCCTCCAACATTTCAGAAGCACATCCACATTAGAAAAATTAATTAGCTTTTCTCTGGGCGGCATGTCCTCTTATGCTCTGCTGGGAAAATAATCTATATATAATATAGATTTAATATAGAATAGCCTATGGCTAAAGTTTTATTTGTCTGCATCTGTTAAGTTATTCAATATTGAAAAAACCTCTTCTACAATTCAGGATGAATGGAACACTTTTTCCCAGTCATCCCAATGGCAAAAAGTGTCCCAATCAACCTGAATTTATCCTGTGTTTTCAATTCCTGAATTTAATTGTTTAAAGTGAGAAAAAAAAAAAAAAAAAAAAAATCAAATGTTGTGTAACTTTCCAGCCAGAGACAAAAAAGTGTAATTAAAATGAAGAAACTGTACAGTAAATCAACGGTACTGCAATTAAAGTATTTTAGTGTTTTTTTGTTGTTGTTTTTTTGGTACTTAATAGATACACCACTTGAGTGAATTTGATTGGGTTTATTGGGACACTTTTTCCCTGTCAATGCTAAAAAGTGTCCCAATCAACTTGGAACATATATACACACCCAAACACACCCTCAAGTGTACTGGGACATCTGTCAAACTTGACGCACGTGCTCAGAGAAGTTAACTTTTTCAAAATAACATTTTTAGTTATGGAAATTTGCTCATGAAAGCTGTTCATTTGGCTGAACTTACTTTAGAGCTCACGCTCAGTCTATCCATGCGTATGTCCCCGTTTGTCTCCGGGACGGGGGTGGATTCCCTTGGTGTCCCGTTGTTCATCTCATCTTCATGGTCCGATCCAGCGCTGCTCGGTATTGGTATCCCATCAGTCACATACTCTTTCTGGCACTTCAAATTGTGCTTCTTCAGCAGTTCTGCTATCTCTGCATCCACCACGACGAGCTCCAGTTTGTCCGTGATGCCTCGTATGCGGGACACCACCTGTTGATGCTTCTCGTCCTCCACATTCTCCCCGTTGACGATCGCCAGTTTGTCCCCGGCCATCAGACCCGCGGCGGCGGCCGGAGAGTCGGGCTCCACATGCCGGATGTACTGACCGGGTTTGTTCTTTTCGCCGTGGAGATGAAACCCGTAGCCAGTGTCCCCTTTTTCTAAGACGCACAACTTTGGCCTGAGGTCGCTGGACATTTTAAAACTCTTAAGACTTACGGATACAGTAAACCAGCAGTCTGGCTAAAATGAAAGTAGGAGGCAACAACGAAAAAATAGATACGAGAAGAGAAAAAGAAAAAAGAAAAACTCTGCGCCGCCCTCTCCGTGTTGCAACACACTGCAAGTCAAATCGCAGTTTTCTTTGAAGTGTAGCCAGTCAGCGCTTCACCGGCCCGCCTCTGTATGTAACTCTCGCTGATTGGAACTTTCACCTGTCAATCACAAGAACGTCATTGCACGAGTTCTGTAGCTTAGTTTAAAAGGGACTATGGGTAAATACCATATGCAAGCAAAATTAGATCATGAAATGTGTTATTGTATTTATTATTACACCTAATTTGTTCAAAGTGTTGGTAAGTGTCCATATTTCACGTAATATGATAAACATTTTTTGTTCGAAAAGTCTTAGTTTCTCAATAAAATACATAAAAAGTTTCTTCAAATGAGTTCTGTGATGAATTCAGGAATGTAACAGGACATGGAAAATAGTTGGCATTCCATGGCACCCTTCTGCACTCAAGGCTGAATAAAATGGTAACTTTTTGGCATATACTTACATTTTCCTAATACACCACACCTCTGTTATATATACTGTCCAACAAAATAATTCTAATTATTAAATAACATTTTTATGATCTGATTTTTTAATCTTACTAGCTTTGATATGTACTCCAACAATAAAAGTATTCCCTTTCAGTTACTTCTCCTCACACAATAATCATATCTTGTTGCTTTCTTCCATACTAGAACATGCAATAAAAGATAACCTGTGAAGGGGGATCAGCAGGTCTTTATCTGCCTGACGACATGCTTGAGCAAAGTTATGAGAATCACACCCTAAATATTGTTACTGTTTAATCACAAATGTGATTCACTCTTTTAAATGTCAAACTTAAATGCACTGAAAATTCAAAGAAAACCTCTGTAGCATGTGCTTTTTAAATTCATGTGTGAATAGCAAGAGATTCAGTATTAAAATCCATACTATCAATATGCTGCTGTGTTTGGTTTCACATGTGTCTGAGTTTTCTATACTGGTTAATGGATCAAAATTGTTCAACCAAGGAAGGACATGTTTGTGCAATGAGGCAAACTGCTCCATATAAGGGATTTGATTCATCCTCAATGTTTATCTACTCTGCCAAGTTAAATTTACTTTAGCATCATATTAGTCCTCATGTCAGTTACATCAAGAAGAAAATCACCTTACCACTCAAACTGCATGCTGTATTGCAATGACTGAAGTTCGGCACATAAGGTAGCAAGTATATGTTTCTTTTCTTTAAAAAAAAACAAAAAAAAAAACTATTGTGACAGAACTCACAGTTGTAACTCTTCTCCTTCTTAAACAGGATATTACAGCAGCTGATACTGGGCATACAGTGAAAACTAGAAGTGATTTGAGGCCACATCTGCCAGGTTAACCCATATAGTGATACATTCTGCCCTCTACTGTCTATTAACAAAACTGCACCAAAAGGAAAACTTGTAATCGGTCCACATTCTTTACCACTTAATACAGAAAGATTTGTTCAGGTAAATGTAAGACATTTACGAACATATAAATCAACAATTAGTTATAACCAGATCCATGGACAAATCAAATATATGCATTGTGCTGTAGTACCACTTTTGGTAGCTGAAAGCATAATCAAAATGGTCAATTTAATGAACAAATTAGCAAGGATCACAGGACATGTAGGATTTTGAAAATTACATAATCACTGCCAGGTTTGTTAAAATTAGTCCAATGCGTTCTTATAGCAATCAAAGTAATGACGCTTTAATTGATTGTTGTTTTTTTAATTAATTCATAGCACCAATATGTATTAGTCTGCGCTTTTTTACAGCTGGATCTGAGCGATAGCCATACACAAACCACCTTTAACCTTATCTTCAGTGCATATGAACAGGGTCCAGTAATCGGTTTTGATAATAGCCATTTTTTTTTCTGTCTTGTGTTATTGCTATTGTCCTTTTAATATTTTTATTCATCTATAACAGCTGGTTGTCCGACCATGCATGACATCATTTAGGTGCAATGTGAGTAAATGTTCCAGAAGACTAGTAAACAAATGCCAATCTTCTCATTAGTAAAGCAGCGTCCGATTCACTGCATAGAACAAGAAGCCTGTTTGGTCCTCTGTTCAACTTTTCTTTTACTGCAGAAACAGTGCAGTTCGCGTGAGCCCAAGACAGCATCAAGCAGACAGTCTTGATTGGTGCTTTTAAAGCAGAGCTTGGTTCCAAGTATGTGGGAAAGCAATGATGATTTCCAATCACCATTGAATGTCAGGATTTACTATGTGAGAGGGCGGCTGCGTGTGGTTCTTGTACTGAGTGTGGAGGCATTGCTGCGCACGTGGGGAGTCATGGCCATCCAGCCAGTCCTGGTAGAGGCGCTGGACCTCTGGGTTGGTTTCAGGCAGTCGGACAGGTAAGCTGCTGTAATGTTCTTCCATTTGCTGGACCAAAGGTCGGTCAGGTCGACCTCCCTCTCCCTCAGCTTGTCCTCGCCCACTTAAACAGCCTGAAAAGTCAAAGAGAAGGAGAGATAAAGGAAAGAAACAGTACTTAAGTTTAGAGATGAAACATTTATCAGTGTACAAATAATTAATAATACTAATATGTTTTAATATTTTAATATGAACTACTATTGTTATTATAAATGTAAAATACATTTTTATATTTAATATCACAAATGTATTTAATAATATATCTGATATTTCATGATGGCTTGGGAGCAATTTGTCACTCACAAAAAGTAATATAAAGCCACTAAAAATAGTACAAAACAAGAGATTTTTTTCTCTCCAGGTTTATGACCATGCAAGCCCTATAATAGTTAGGGATGTGCGAGACTTGTCAACTAAAATGGTACTGCTGCTTCTAGTCAGCATTGGAAATGCTAGTCGTTTTTTAAATCTTTTTTTTTTTTTTTTTGTACAACTATATTTTATTTTGCTTTATATTTTTACAAAGACTATGTTAAAACTACTGTCAACTTATTGGTACATTTAAAAAAAAAAAAAATTACATTATTTTGAAAAATACATATTTCATTTTACCTCAGACCTTGTATACGTTCATTTTCCCTGTCACTTGGAAAAATGTCCACTTGGAAGATAAGCATGGTGAGCAAGTATTTTGACTTACACAAAACTGTTATGTTTATGTTATGTCAAACACAACAATTAGGCTTGCTTTTCTACCAGTTATGAGAGACAATGTTTTAAAAAAAAGAACATTTTTGAATGAAACTTACTCGACAACAACAGATCCTATATCAATTCCGATTTTGCAGATTCTGTGTAGAGCTAACCTTATTTTATGCCAAGAATACTACAAATACATTTACATATTTATGTACTTAAAGATGCAGTAAGTGGTATTTGAACAACACTGTTGGACATTGTTGATATTTGAAATCAACCCAAACAAACACACCCCTCTCTTCATTGCTCCGCCTTCAAAACTCACACTCCAATCCAAACCACCCTGCTCTGAGTCGGTCTCGAACCACAGCCCGATCGCTGCTGGCATGCGAGGTGAATGCACGACCAATGACGCTAAGCACCTTATTCTCTAGTGGGCGCAGTGGTTTACCTGCTCAACTGTCACTATCTGGCCACTGTTACACACGCAATGCGAGCGCGAATGTCTGTTTATCACAGCTGACGTGCAACAAAATGCTTCACGAAATATAAAGTGCAGATGATGAACGAACGACAAGGAAGCACAAAAAAAAAAAAAAATCCAGTACACACACGAGTAAATACAAAGTGTTCGTTGTTAGCCGCAAACAGCACAGCAGCTCCAGACAATCAAAACCCAGTGTTACTTACATGAGAAGGAATCAAAGCAGTTTTCAGGCCTTCCCTCTTAGCTCTCTCCAGCGCTGGAAAGCTTTTCTAATATTAACGCTTGTCCTAAAGCGCTTGCCCAGTAATAAACCTTCATTCCAGTGATATTCTTTTGAGCCGTTTTGTATTGTGTCCCATTTCTCGTTCTGCAGTTGTTGTTTTTTTCTTATTTTCAAATCTCCCTCTTGCTCGTTCTTTATCCTCGACCATCATACGCCCCCTGATGCTGATTGGTTAGACGTTTGTTGTTGGACTCGGTCCGACTAACTTCCAAACAGTGGATTTGAAATATCACAGAGTCCCCCTTTAATATAAATACCCTGCAATTGTACTTTTAGTATACTAAATTAATATAAAGTCTAATTTTGTACTTAAAGCACTTTAGTTATTTGGAAATAATGCTAAAGTCCAACTAAAGTGTATTTGGATTGTGCTAAAGTGGAACTATTGCCAGTATACTTTAGGTACACTTTAAATATCTGGCATTTAAAGAATGATATTATACAGAGATCATACTATCCTTACTAATAGTGATATTAAAATGCATTTTAGGCTTAAATTTAAGCAATGTGGATTGTGCATTAAAGTACTGCAAATAAAGTTTAATTATAATGTTTATATCAGTACGTTTCAAGCAATATGGCAGTCAAGTTGTTAATGGATTTGTAGTATACTTAGAATGAAATACATGCATTTTAAACACATTTTGGTAGGTATAGTTTTTTTTTTTTTTTTTCTCTCACTAGGGTACTTTTCACACACAAGTGTGTTCAAACCCAGATGTGCAAGCTAATGCTATCTTAACCTGTGCTGACTTATGTTGGCTAATTTTTATTTGAGTAATTCTGTTTCAAATAGGCTTTTTAGTTTGTACTTATTGGTCCTGTACTGCCGATTCTGTGACATTTTTTCAGAGGCATTCAGTATGGGATTTGACTGGTTGATTCATAGATTAAGTAGGCTATTTCAAATGGATTTTCATATACATTTTTTTTTTTTTTTTTTGACTATCCTCTGGTGGTTTGTTAAAACTAGTCGACAAGTCTTTAACAGAATTTCCATTTAAATATTAATTAATTAGTTGTGATGCACATCCCTAGTAATAATATCCTCAAGCTTATTTTATCAATGACAGCACCTATGACGTTGGGTAATAACCAAAGCAAAATTCATGTAATATTTGTAACATGTTTGTTTTTTATAAATATGTCATACCTCCAGGGCAGGAAAGCACCTCTACTAGCTGGTAGGGCACTTTGCCTTTTCTCATTCTGTGCACTAAAGTCTGAATGTTCCGGAAGCCATAGACTGCAGCAAACTGCAGGAGAGTCTCTCCATCACGCTCTAGCACCACCTCCTGAAAGTCTCGATTCCTAACAGGAATAAGACCGGTGTTTACACAGAAGGCAATATAAGGATTCAGTTAGCTGTGATTACTTCTTATAAATAGTTATAAAATACAGATTATCCATGACAGCCTTAAAAAACAAAATTAGACTGGTCTATCTCTCACCTGAGTGTCTTGTACACAATCTCTTGGACGTCTAGGCCAAACAGCTCTTTGGCTGCATGTTTGAAAATGTGCTCCAGGAAGCCTTCAGATCCACGACCTTCATGCCTGGTCACACCTGGGTCACTGGTCTCACCAAATCTACACACACACACACACACACACACACACACACACACACACACACACACACTTAGGATTATTATCTAATTTTATTTTCAGCAGTTCACCTAGGGCCTCATTCAACTGAATGGTTTCAGTTCTCCACTTGTAAACAACACCTAATGAATGTCATTTACATATAAAAGATCACCAGTCATCGTCCACATCCTTTAATTTAGCATGGCGAGCTGCAAGAATAGCCTAGATTTCCAAAAACCTGCAGTAATCTGACAAGGAATAGCAGGTACGTCTGCTCAGACCCTGACATGACGCTAAGCACTTTTCCACGTCAAAGATCGTTTTTATAAATAGGAGCGTTGGCGTGGATTTAAGCGTACGCACACACCAAGATCAAATCTGTGCGTATGGACGCTTTTTAAATGAGGCCCCGGCCCGGACTGTAATTGCCTTTGCTTTAATAGGTTAAATGTGAAGACTTATGTGACTTTCTTCAAACCCCAATTTAATGCTGGTAACTTACACATGATCCAAAGGAGCAGAGTCCACTTCCTCTACAGTAACTTTGCTTTGTTCCATCAAGTGGAGAATCTCTCCTAAACCAAAACGGTCATTTAGTGTCATTTCATGAGTACAAAGATCACAAAAACAGCCTCCACTGAAATCTGCTTCTATACAATAACATGCGTTAGGCATTTACAAGAAGGAAAGATGCACCAGGGAATTTTATACATACACTACACTCAAAGGTTTGGGGTCAGTACGGTTTTTAAAATACTTTCATTCAGCAAGATATTACGAGAAATAAACGTGAATTATTTGGTCTAAACCTGTTGCCTGGTTAAAAATTAATCTGAAAACGTAACAGGAGAATAAGCTCAGTCGTACCTGACGTAAGCACACAGTCTACGTCTCTGGTCTCTAGGATGCTGTTGTAGAATTCTTCTCTCACAGCTTCAAGCTTCTTATCAAAGCAGGGAGCCACCACCACATGGAAAACCTGATCCGGGGTCAGTTTCTATAAAGACATAACACAAAACAGATACATGCCTCATTCAGTCACTTCTAATATGAAATGGACTACTTTTACATGATTGTGATACAGGTGGTACAGTAAGCACAGAAGTCCACATGCAGTGTGTCCATGTTTTTGACCAGTAAATTTCCTTGACCTTTCCAGAGTTCCAGATAATGCTTCTTTAAAATAATAATCACTTCACAGAGAATCCTGTAGTACTCTCTGGAATATAACTACACTCCTTAGGGTAAGTGTACACATGATTTCATCAGATCAAATCATTATAAACTTCTATTTTACCATAATTTCATTTCTATGACTTCTCTAGGCCTGACAATTAACAATCTGAAAATTCCCTGATATTACCAGGTTTTCCAGGAAGCCCTGGGTAAGTGCCCACTTCTTACCTGTTGTCTGGCAAAAAAGTCTTTGACCAAGGAGCCCATGATCTGTTGAGGTGATCTGGCGTTGCAGATGTGTGGTGTGACCAGACTACCAAGAACACGCTCTGCATAGCGAATCCATCCTGAGCACAAACAAAATCACAAATTTAATCTTCATATATTTACTACACATGGCAACTAGTGACAATGTAGCAATAGTAGAACTACTAGCTCTAAGGAATGCGGGGTATCTATATTTGACCTGTATTCTATTGATATTCTCATACAAAAAAAATAATAATATATGAGATTGGTCAATTGCACACTCTGAAGATAAAAAAGGAAAACAAACTGAGTAAAGTTTTCCCAAAAACTATGCACTAAACATAAAGAATCACAAAATTATTGTATCTTGAACCCATATACATTACCGTTCCAAAGATATTTTTAAAATAACCAAGAGTGCATTTATTTTATCAACAGTAATATTGTAAATTATTATGACAATTTAAAATAACGGTTTTCTGTTTTAATATATTTTAAAATGTAATTCATTCCTGATGGCAAAGCTAATCATTTGTCCAGTCTTCAGTGTCACATGATACTTCAGAAATCATTCTAATATGCTGATTTGGTGCTAATGAAACATTTCTTATTCAGTGTTGAAAACAGTTGTGTTTTTTTCCCAAGATTCTTTCATGAATAGAAAATTCAGCATTTATTTCAAACAAGAATTATAAATGTCTTTGTAAAAAAATCTTATTGACCCCAAGATTTTGAATCATCAACAAAATATTGCATCACCAGCTCTCTGCTGATTCCCACCACTACTAGTTCGACCAAGACACATAACCCTGGGTTGCTCCAGAGGAACGGTCATTGAACTAAATGTACTGGAAGTCACGTTGGTTAAACACAATCAGCTTAATGAGTTAATAATCATCCATGATGAAAATTAAATAATGGCCACTCTTGAGAGTAAGGAGGAAAGTTGTGAAAAGTGCAGGAAGGGTGTGTAAGGTGGCTTTCACTCATCTATCTCACAGCTCCAGAATGCTGTGGCTATCTATGGCAGTCCCACCCAATCACACACAACCCACATTTACACCATTGCACCACATTTGGCTCTTATCTACATTAAGAGACAAAATGTTTAAGAAACACAAAGGCTTGAGCTTCAGACAAGGAGAAGAGAAGCAGAAAACTTGATCTTTTTCTTGAAAGCTCTGGCTAGAGGTGCTTATTTGTGTTGCAGGATGGATGTCAATGGGCAACCGCTTCTCCTATATTTGCACAACAATCCACAACACAAGAGTTTTAAACTTGATTTAAAAAAAAAAAAAAAAAAAAAAAAAAAAAGTTATATGCAGACCCAGGTGGATTTTTCTTGCAATGGAAGCTGACAGCATAATCAAATACAGATTAATATAGATTTCATAAATTAACATGCAATGCGGTGAAGGTCCACGCAGAATCTCTGCAGGTTTAGTACATGAACATTACCATTTTGATAGGTGCTTTCTGGTGGAATAGGACCTTATGATGCGTTTTAAGAGATGTAAATGAGCTTAAAGGCACAATATGTAAGATATTTGCATTAAAATATCCAAAAGCCACTAGCACAGTATTATATACTTTGTTCACTTTGTGTACTTGCACTATTCCAAATGTTTCCAACAATGTTTAAATCCAGAGAAATTCGCAATTTTAATCAGTGTAACGTCCCTCCTAACTGCGTCGCCTGTCAAAGGCACCATGTCCGCGTTATCCACAATTTCCGTAGAAACCATGGCAACAGTGAGTCTCATGAAAAAGTTGTAGAGCCTAGAACGACACGGTTGTTGTTTTGTCGTCATGGACCACAATTATTGTTTATCATTTCCAGCAGGTTCTGATGCCAAAGATAACTCCAAGAAACGTAAACATACAGGTGAATAAAATGACACAAGAAGAGTTTTGAACAAGAGGAGAAATAAAACGAGGATCAATATCAGTGTGGCATTTTCTAACACTGTTTAAGTCTATGGCAGTGTAATTAAATACAGTATGTGTTATACATAAACAATAAGACAGCCTGTTTGCAAATGCTGTTGGTGCGTTCAAATGTACTTTTAGTATGATTGTTTTGAACATTGTTTTAATTTGACAAATGAAGTGACCTGCATGAGTAGTAATTTAGCATTAAATATTCAGCTATTTCATTAGAATTAAATAAAATTGTGATCGAACATGACAGTTATAAAACTTTAATTCATTACCTCATCCATCAACATGATTTGTAAGTCCCATCGGATTGATTACCATCAGCAGTGGAGGTGAAGATGACAACTCCCATCATTCAACACTCATTCACAGCATCATCAAGCTACGCCTTTGTTATTGTTTTGAATATGCAACCTCTAGCGGCGAAAATTACATACTGTGCCTTTAAGTGGTTATCAGGATGGTCTCACCTGGGCATGAGGAAGTGAACATCGGCATGGCATTAGCATCATGATGTTTACGGCGGTAACGCTGAACAAATTCCCTCTGGCTTTCCAAAATGCTAAAACTTGCAGCTACTGTAGTTTCAAAGACATAATGAACCCCTGAGGAGACAGATGAAAGAGGCCTTTAAAACAGTATGAAAGAACTCATGCCATGCGTAACAGGGTTATTATTGTTCGCTAAAACTTTTAAAGACAATTTTGTTAATTAAAATAAAGCTGAAATATAAATATTGAAAATTTGTACTAAACAAAAATTAGAAATGTTGCCATGGCACTAAAATTAGTAACTGGGAATAAACAACTAAAACTGAACTAAATGTAAAACTCAAATAAAAATGACAACATTACAAAAAACACTAAAATGAAAACTTAAAATGCTAAAATAAAAGCTAATTCAAAAGATCAATAAAAACTACAGTAATATATAAATAATACTAAAATAACTCTGATGTTACACTTATACAAATGTATAGGATGGTTTTTAACTCAGATTTCATGTGGCAAATATTTGCTATGTGAACATCTTGATTCAATGAAAAGCAGAAAAACAAGAGGCAGGCAAAGTGACTTCAAGGCAAATGTGGCGTCCAGACGTACCCACACTCTTTAGGAATCCACAGAGTTTCTGTGCCGCTGCTAGAACGTCCAGTTGAAATTTAACAGCAAAAAATGGCAGCGACTGGGGACACACGGACACCACAAGAATTTTGTGCTTCGAAGTATCACATTTCTGCCAAAAACACAAAAATAACAATGTGAAATACATCCACACAGATCATCTTTCCAAAATCTGAATTTGTCAGGCTTAAAGTACCTTATTAAGAGCAAGCACATGGTTGATATCATCTAGATTCTGCTGAGAGATTCTCTGGCCTTCGTCTTCCGATACACAGCCGTCGCAGGACAGACACGCACTCAGCAACACCTGCTGAACTGAGGTAGTCTCTTTCACCTGAGGAAAACCATGTATCAGATTATCCACATCCACAGATCCAATATAAATGAGTGTTTGTTCATTCATCCTCCCCCAAACAAAACAACAGATGAAAACCACAGTTTATCAGATTACAACTCAGTCAGTGTGTCGGACACATATAAAAAGAACAATGAAAAATACCTCTCCACTGGCAACACCTTTCTCTTGCAGCAAGTTTATACTTTCATCACTCTGTTTCTTGTTGCACTAAAAGGTGGAATAGAGGGAAAATAAACACTAATGAGTTCCTAAGCAATGCATGGGTGACATTAAAATAAAGCATGAGAACAGACTCTGACAAAATAAATAAAAAATAAAAAAAAGTGTGAATATTGATGTATTTAGGTAAAATATACGTCAGTATTAAATCAATAATTACCTGTTTTGTGCAATTCTCACACTTTTCTTTTTTCCGTCCAATTTTGACTTCAGACATTGTATAAGGAGCTTCTGAAATGTTCAGTGCCATAAATAATTCCTGTAAAAATGGAAGATTGAAAAAAAGCTTTCTGTATTTATAGCGCATTCTGGGTGATATGACACCAAAAACACATATTTAACATAAAGAAGGGGGTTAGAAATAAAATACAGTCACAATAAAGCCCGTCACTAAACTCAAACACTCATATAAGCACCAATTTAAGGAAAATGTGATAATTTCAGGTTCCCATAATGTGCTCTATTCAGTTTCACCTGATTACTGTTTTGAGGATCTTTCATGCTTTTGTACATAATAACTGGTTAAGCAGTTGGATCACATTCATTTTCTCAGCATATAATTGAGTAATAAATAAATGACAGAGAACAAAATCTCTGAGGACTTCGCTTTCCTTAGATAACCCGTGACATTTAGTCAACAACCTGCCCCCATTACCTAACGTTGCCGAATGTCTGAGTACTAAAATAAATCATAAACTAAAACAAAACACAAAAAGGCCAAACGACTCACATAAAACCACAATGAAGTCCTTATTGTCCTGGAGGAAACCCAGGAGACGCAGCAGTGGAACTACAGCGGGAACTTCTCCTAATGACACTTGAAAGCGCGAGCTGATCATCAGAAAACCGCGGACTGCGGTCATACAACACTGATGTTTATCCAGTCATCAGTTCCACAACCCTGACTAATCCGAATGGGACACATTCGCTGTAGAAGGATCTCGGCTCGTTTTGGCTTCGGCGTATCTGACTCCATTGTCCTTTAGTAGTGTCCGATTCGTGAATGAATCGTGCTTTTGAGTCGGATCATTTCAATGAATTAGTTGAACCGCTGAGCCGTTCTCGAGACACCAACTCACTGAACCAAGAATCTTCTTCTCTTTTGATTCTTTCGGACATGTCTGTCGCATATTATCGATTTGCTGTTAACAAACTCACAGAACCATGTCTGATTTGGAATTATTCGCATTATAGTATTGTTTATGTAAATGAAAATTATATGTATGTTCTTAATGACTTTTTAATGAGCCGAATCATGACTGCAACATATACATAAGAAAGCATCCAACTAACACAAATTAATAGGAAAAAAATGTCCACATGTGGTTTTATTAGAGCGTTTTTAGAATATGTAATGACACGACGGGGACTACGTGATGGCGTGTTACATCATTACGTAAAATAACCTCTGAATTGTTTTTTTGAACCGGCTCATAGAACCGAACTGTTTGAACGAGCCGATTCGCAAGAATGACTCCTTGCGTGGATCGACACGCATGCGTGATTCAGCAACACTAGTGTCAACTTCCCCAGGACCGATTAAACGATTACAGTGCTCGCCTTACTGAAAATAATCAGTTTAATTGTATATAAGAGAATTTTGGGATAGTTATGCTAAAACGGGTTAGATGTTTAACCATTTTCGACCACGAAAATGGTTAGTACAGTATTCAAGTAATCACGAACTTATTCTTTCATACATAAAACGTTTCGGAGTATTAAACGAGCCACGACTCAAGCTCTCTTTGATTCTTAGAATCATACAGGAAGGAGGCGTCATAATGTCGTGGGCGGGTCCCTTAAAAAGTTTTATCCAATCAGAATGAAATCTGTTTAGCGGAAATCAACGTCATCCGAAGGCGGGTTTATGTGTATGGCATGAGCTACACATTTTATTTCCTTGATTTGTTTTCTTATAGTTTCCTATCGCAAATGTCCAACATTTAAATTTAATATATTTAGATTTATTTGTCTGCAATAGGAAAGCGACTTATAAAGGTAAGATGGCAGATTCTTTCACATACCATATGGCAGTTAATGGCAGAATCTGTGATCACATTAATGAGGGTGTTGTCCCTGTGCTATTTCACAAATATACGAAACTGATCAGGTTTATTATTATTATTATAATAATTACATAATATATATATTATATTATATGTATACTATAATTTAATATACTGTTCATAAAAACAACTTTGTGCAGTATTAAGACTTAAAAGTGTGCTTTCCTTTCTACAAAGCTGCTATATTTTGGCATGTTATGATTATAGTGATGATACACACAACTGGAAATCTCCAAAAATACCTTTTAGATGGACTAAACTAGACATTATTGTGTTCACAAAACATTTGAAATTTAGAGTTTGTGGTTTTTTTTTTTTTTTCTAACAGATGGGGTATATGGTTGTGGAAAAACATACATCTGATCTTCTCCATTTGAAGAGGTCTCCTGGGATTAGATCATGGTCCCTCCTTGTTGGTATGAGATCAGGGGAACTTGGCATCTAGATATGTGTAGTCTATCACGTGTAACACAGTATCTTTAAATGTCTTCCTCCTTCCTCTTTTTACAGGAATTGCTTCAGTTGGAGTAGCAGCAGCCTATTACAGCTCTGGTGAGAAATGGTTCCTAAATGTGTAATAACCCTGGAAGTGAATAAAACGATACAAGGAAGACTTTTTGTGATCAGTGTTCCTCATTTTGCTCTCCCTTTGTTGTAGACAGCATATTATGGAAGATGTTCTATGTGTCCGGTTGTTTTTTTGTAGCCCTACAGAATATGGAGGAATGGGAGGTAGGGAGATGTTTTACACACACTACATCCATCTCTTAGTCAATGTATTCAGCTGTCCTGACTAACAACCTGTTTTGCTTTGTCTTTAGGAGGCAGTGTTTGATAAATCTAAGAGTGAGATAGAACTAAAGACGTTTAGTCTCTACACCATGATACTGACTCTGTGGAGAAGAGGGCATGAGAGAGGTGAGCTTTGCGTTATCTGTCATTATTTGTTTTGCACTAAATGGCTGGTCAAATAACCAGAAGAAAATGCTCTTTTGTCCAATTCAGTGGTGTTAGACCTGTGGCACCTGCGAGACGTGAGTGTTCAGGAGGAGAGAGTGAGGTATCTTGGGAAGGGTTACCTGTTGGTGCTGCGTCTAGCGACAGGCTTCTCTCACCCGCTTACACAGAGTGCCACGCTGGGGTCACGCAGGTACTTAAAAGATGTCCTTTTAGAGTCCTATGGTTATGTTAAACAAAAAGTACATCAGTATATTCATTAATAATAAAATACATATATTATACATTAGAAATATATATTACATATATATATTACATTAGAAATATTACATGCAGTACCGGTCAAAGGTTTGGACACATTACTATTTTTTTGTTTTTGTTGTTATTTGATCAAAAATACAGAAAAAAAAAAAAAGTAATATTGTGAAATATTATTACAATTTAAAATGTTTTGTTTTTTTAATTGATTTTAATAGACTTTAAAATATAAATTATTTCTGTGATGCAAAGCTGAATTTTCATCAGCTATTACTCCAGTCTTCAATGTCACATGGTCCTTCAGAAATCATTTTAATATGGATCATGTGACTGAAGACTGGAGTAATGATGCTGAAAATTCAGATTTGCATCACAGAAATAAATTATATTTTAAAGTATATTAAAATAAAAAAAAATAAAAACATTATTTAAATAAATGCAGGCTTGATGAGCATAAGAGACTTCTTTCAAAAACATTAAAAACAGTAATGTGTCCAAACTTTTGACTGGTACTGTATATAACATTTGTGTGTGTGTGTATAAAGATATATTATATGACATTATTGCCTTACAGTTAAGCTCATTACGTTTTTTTTTTTTTTTTTTGCTTTTGTTCAGTGATGTGGAGGCACTTGCTGCACTTCTGAAGCGCTTTTTGGGTCTTGAGGAGTTACAGCAGCGTTTGGCAGAAGACGATTTTCCTGATGATGATGATAATGAAGATTTGGGATTGGGCGATAGCAGTGATTCAAAAGAGGAAGATGAACTTTAAAAACCTCGGGGAGAGTTAGAAAATGGTGGAAAACACTGTATCAAGCCTTAAACGAAACAACCAAACATTCCAATCTTATAAATATCCTGGTGACCATATCAAAGCATTATCTGTTATGGTTATATTGCATTTTTACTTGCATATTTAAAGAGGCATTACCAGGGGATATTCAGTACTTTTGCAAAATGTCTCTGTATACTTTTGCTACATGCATAAATAATTTGTCAGTTTGTGAAATAACTGCATGAAGAATTCTCTTCCATTGGTCATGATTTCAAATATTCTATGCATGCACATTCAGATCACACTGTGAGAGTAGAACTGTAATGAATTTATCACCGCTTATATTTAACTCTTAGTGGTTTCTTTTTGTAAATAGGTTAATATATTTTTTTATTCTAAATCCTGAAAAAGAATATAAAATACATTGCAGCTGCTGCATTTGTGCAGCTGCTCAATTGTCTTCCACAGGGATGCTTTTTTAAAATGGGTGTTGCCACTTTTTTATTGGATTAACATGAGTATACTTTGTTACAGATTTCGATTTCTTTTTTTTTTTCCTTCTTTTTTTTAAATAAAATTATTTGATAACATTGGTTCAAACTGGATTATTATACTTTTTATCTTAGCTTAGTTGCATAATCAAATCTCCAGGACCAAATATCCATAACCTTAAATGAACACAGCTCCAGAATATCAAATACAGTCGATGGAAAAACAAACCAGTACACTCTGGATATGTCTGTTAGTAATAGCTTTTTATTTTGACTAGTACAATAAATACTGCAAAAATTACACCAAAGGAAAAAAATATTTCAATAATAGAAAAATGGAACGCTCTAGCTCTTTCAGCTTTGCTCTTAACATTGAAAGAAATCACAGTTCGTCACTGACTTGAACAATTAGTCTCAGAAATGTGATTTGCTTTCTAAAAGAAGACTTTCCTCTGCCGTGACAGAAAGAGAAAATCAGTAAACATGTCACTGCCAAGAAAATACTTATACATCCCAAAATTCACTCCTACACCAAACAACGCTTCATTCTGACAAGATTTAGGATAAATTATGTGATTTGCACTATGAACTGAGCTTGTGTTTAATGTGGACTTGGCCACGAGAATTTGCTACAACTAACATCTGAAGTACCTAAGCAGTCAATTAATTACAGAGCATTTTGGGAGAACGTAGGCTATACATTCGAGAGACACCTGGAATAAGCAATGTTGGTAATATCCTCAAAAAGAGGATTAGAAACGTCAATACAAGATTAATACTCCAGTTACAGGTCTACAGTTAAGCAGCGAAGCAACTTTTACAAGCTGAGTACAAGCTGAGATGATTCCCTCTGGATTGCCAAGAATTTCACATCAGTGTCATAAATGTATTTTGCTTTTCGCTAGTGCAATAGTGAGACAATTTTTTTAATTAAAGTAACAAATGTTCAATAATTAACCCCTAACTTCAACGTAAACATAACCAGAAGTCAATTAACCAGCTCTCTTGATTGTTACTTTCATCCAGGAATGTTCTTTTCATACATAGTTTCCCTTTTAAATACACATCAATTACACAATTATTGCAGCATACTTTTAGATGTTCAGCAACAACAAGAGAACCAGCAAATCTCATTCAGAAAAGAAAAACACTGCTACAGTAAACATAAGCGAAACAGGTGAGCTATCAACTAGTACTGCTGAAGCATCAGTAGCCACTAAAAATTGGTAAACAGCAATCTCAGCTATGTGCATAACTAAATTCCCAATGGCTAATATGTGGATTTGAATACAGCCTTGACTTGCAGTCTGCATCATTAGGTTGGATATGAAAAGATGTATGAACATGAATACGCAGGTTTGACAGAACCTTTAGCAGACTTATATAGGTTAGACAGTGTCAGTGATGGCACTTAACTAGACTCCCATACTAGAAATCAGAGACATTTTCACAGTAACGTATAATGATTTAAAGAAGACAATGAACATGCAGCTGATTGATTCTTAACCAATAAAGCAAGCAAACAATGTGTGTGTTTTTGTTCCCAGAGTGGAATATAAACTTTTAGTGAGAAGTAAGTAGTGATATGCAACTAAGATATCAAGAGAATGAGAAAGATGAGAAGGAAAAGGCTGCTGTGTGGCTGAGAGGTACGAAGAGATCACAGACATGCATGCTTTAATATGCCGAGACAGTGTTTTGGTTTGTCAGGTGAAAGTAACAGAGTAAGGGTGGGAAAAAGAAGTAAAAGACGTTTGCCGGAAGGTTCAGCCCTCTCTAGTGCTGACTCTGGGCTCGGCCAGTGAGCTGTGGATGATGCCTGAGATGGACTCAACACCTTCTCCCTCCAGGAAGGACCGGTGGTCTCCCTCGATCACATGAACGGACAACTTCCCGTCACACACCTGCAGACGTAACACAATCCAATTGTTAACACTGTAGGGATGCACAACATTGAACTTAAAGTCTTCCATTCAGCATGATCTCTTGAATCTCTGACTCCCAGATTTAGAAGTACTTCCTGTGCAATTAACTTAACAGCGTACCAGCAAAAACACTGTTGCTGGTAGCTTATATGCTTTTATCACTGTTATATTAATGATTTTATTATGGTTGGGAGTTTTCAAAATAAAAATTGTCTTTTCAACATATAAAATATATTTAAAAAAAAAAAAAAAAAATGTTTTTCTTTCATGAAATGTATCTAATTGAAGCCTGTTCTTGAGCTACAAAAAAAAATAAAAAAAAAATAAATATAGGTTCACTTAAGATGTTTCCCTCAAGCAAATATTCCTGAGGCTTAAAGAATTTGAACCATATAAAAAGGCAAAAAATATTCTGTAATATTACTAAATTAATATTTTTAAAATAAAATAAATTGTTACTTCACGATGTGTTCTTATTTGAAAAATATCTGTATACAAACTATAAACTACAAAATAAAGTTTGGGTCAGTCATTTTTTTAAACACTTTTATTCAGCAAGGGCATATTAAACTGATCAAAAGACATAAAATATCAAACGCTGTTCTTTTGAACTTTCTATTCATCCAAGAATTCCAGAATATTAGAATGATTTCTGAAGGATCATGCTAACAATTCAGCTTTGCAATCACAGGAATGAATTACATTTTTAAATATATCAAAATAGAAAAGAGTTATTTAAATTCATATTATACGGTTTTTACTGTATTTTTGAGCAAATAAATGCAGCCTTGGTGAGAATTCTTTCAAAAAAATTAAAACCTTACAGATTCCAAACTTGAATACTGAAGGGTAGTTTATATATTATAAATAAGTGTTTAATTTTCCCTAACCACTCTGACATATTAAATTCAATATTAAAAATCAATTTTTTCCTCAATGTAACTATTTTATTAAGTAATATTATTGTTCTTCACTAATGTTTTATACCAAAAGATAGTAGGCTGATTTGTTGTAGTCTGCAATATTACAAATGCTTTCAGTCTCCCCTAAATGTGCAGTTCATATATTTACCTCATGCAGCTTGTAGTCAGATCCTAAACCATCACCGTACTCGCTGCTGGCCTTGGCTCTCAGCAGGGTGACATTGCCATGATACTTAGAAGTTGGAACGTAGCGGTCAGCAGCCTTCAGTTTGTGGTAAAAAGTAGAAGCAGCAAAATGGAGCATATCTCGGCTGACATTCTTATGGCTGGATGTGATGAGATCCACAGCCTTGTTCACACGAGCCTCCAGGTCAGACAGAGGTAACAATGTCTCCAATAGCTGTGTGAAGAAGCATTAGATTTAGCATTGAATTAATGCGACTGAACTGTAATGAGGTAGGTGTCTGATTTGTCAGATTAGAAAGGACCATTTTAAATAACTTAGCAGATTAAAAGGTCAAAAATCTACAAAGTAACAGTTGTTCATGTACCTTGTTATACTCAATGCCAGTGAACTGTTGGATAAAAGCACATAGAGCTTCCGTCTCTGCCTCAGACTCTTTGCCAGGGGTCAGTTTGGCTCTGTAACTCTGTTAGAGAAAAAACAAAAATAATGACCATGTGACCTGGCACACCATATTTTTGTGTTTTCGAATCTCTTTTATTTCACCTGTGTATAAGCTGCCACGTAAGAGTGCGAGCCATCAAACAGGAAGAGGTATTCCACAGGGCATTTGGCTGCCTGCAGCTGTGAGCACATCTCAAAAGCCACACATGCACCGAACGAGTAACCAGCGATGCGATACGGCCCCTCTGGCTGAACCTGCCTCAAGCACTCCACGTAGTAAGCAGCAAGACTCTGGATACTGTCTAGAGGCGCAGCTACAAATGGACAAAACACATGTAACAAAAAATATTACAGGACTGAAAGTGTTTTGATTTTACTTAACCACTGACTTAATTCAATATTCTAGTTTCTCAATATTAATATTTTATGTAATATTACTGATCTAGTTTTAGCTTTAGATGGCAGGTAGATTTGGTGTAGTCTGCATTTTTACAACTGCTTTGTCTCCCCAAAATGTGGAGTCCATATATTTACTATCAAAGCATAAAGCAAAGCAAAAAACAAAACAAAACCCAAAGCAATCAAACAAACACAGCAAACAAACTAAAGCAAAGCAAAAACAGCAAAGCAAAAATAATAAAATAAAATAAAATAAAATAAAATAAAATAAAATAAAGCATTAGTTCGGGTGTTTGGTAAATGTCATGTTAAGCGAGTAAACTGCCTTTCACCTGTGTAACAGTGACAGATGATCACTGTGATCACAGATCACTGAGCTTGTGTTTGTACCTTTGGTGCACTGCAGGCCATAGCACGGCATGCTAAGCTTTCCGGTGAGAGTGCGGAAGGCGGCAATGGATCCCTCAATGGGGTGGATGAGGAACAAAGGCCTCTCGGCACTCTGAACCTCATTCAGCGGGGCCACTGTAGGGCCATCAGGGTTCACTAGCATCCGGCTGAGATCTGACTCCAGCAAAGCTTGAGCACCAGAGCGCTTCGCAGGAGAAGCTCGGGATTCTGGGAGAAAAGGAATGAGGAAAAGTTATTATATTGATGCATTTTTTTTTTCTCCAAGTAATGAAACATTTCTTCCAAAACATGAAATTACATTTTTTTAAGTTATTTTCAATCTTTTAACAACTGCTTATTTAAGATACTGTGGATAATAAAACATGTTATTCAGAAATGTAGGGGTATCAATATTGGCCGTGGCTGTACTTCACTTTTCAAGAACACAAATCACATGCTCACCCTCTTTCCCTCCTGATTGGCTGGAAAGCTCCCGCAGCTTGTTAATGGTTAGCTGTCGGATTTCCCTCATTGCCATGACGATGTCGTAGTCCCTCTCAAGTGTCTGCCTAACCTCAACACCCATCAGCGAATCGAGACCCAGATCAGCCAATGAGGCGTCAGCATTCAAACTGTTCACGTCGCGCACGCCTGAGCAGAAGAGGTTACACCGTTACTTTGAAAGCATGAGAAAAAGTGCAAATTATCAGGCTTTGAACATTTTTAGGTCTGTGCTTTTACCCAGAATATGAGCCACTGCCTCCACCAGGTCCCTCTTTCCGCTTCCTTCTCCTTTAGCGACCACCACTTTCTCTGCCAGCACAAAGCTGGACATTACAGGCTTCTGCTGGCACAGAAACCTATCCAGCACCTCCAAACAGGAAGACATGCGCTGGGGCAACGTGCCACCAATCACTGCATCATTGCCACCCATAGTCTCCAAGACGACACCCACATCTCCAATGGCGCCCCACTGTATGGCCAGGCCAGGCAGGTTGTCATGGCGGCGCTGCTCGCACACTCGCTCCATGGTGGAGTTAGCGAACCCGTAGTTGCTCTGGCCAGCGTTTCCACGGCCACAGCTGACCGAGGAGAAGACCACAAACTGCTGAAGCTGTGGGCACTTCTGCCTAGTCACGCTGTAGAAAAAGGAGTCAGTTATTTAAATTCATCACAGCCACTAGTAAAGGATGGAAGAAGATATTCAGTCTGCGTCACAGTGTCAAATCTTTCCTTACTTGTCAAGATTGATGGTTCCACCATATTTGGGTCTATTGACATCAGTGAACTGCTGTGGGGTCAGATTCTCTAGCATGCCATCTTTAAGGACCTACATTATGGAGAAAAATTTCAGTTATACAGTTGTCGCTACATTGACTACAAAGGAAGGTGAACTGAAAGCAAAGACTGAACGTTACCATGGCAAGGTGGAAGATGCCACCAACTGGACCCAAGCGGCAGGCCTCAGTGATGAGATGCTCCGTCCCTCCCATTGTGCTGACATCACTAGTGGACACGAGGACCTGAATGCCCATGGCCTGCCACTCTCGAATACGTTTGGCCTGATAACCTGTCAAGACAACAAACATGCTTCAGAGTGCTGCCCTGACCAACATCAGTGTTATTTTAGTATTATTTACATACCGTTATAGTAGAATAATTTTTTTAGTTTGCTTTAGTAATTTATTCTGTGCTTTTGTTATCAAATATTCAGTTTTATATCAATTAACCAAAAAATATTTTAAATTTATTAGATTTTGATATTTCTATTAGCTTTCATTTCTATTTATTTTAGTATTAGTAATTTTAGTAAGTTTTAGTTAACAATAACAACATTGACCAACATTGACATGAAAACTGATCAAATCCTAGGGCATATTTACCGTTGCGGATGCCAGACCGTGATGTCAGCACCAGTTTACGAGCACCTCTCTCAGTGAGCCAGTGGGCCAGCTCCAACCCGAAACCACCCAGGCCTCCAGTGATGATGTACGAGAGAGAGGCAGGGCAGAAGGTACGGCAGATAGCAGGGATAGAAAGAGGAGAAACTGCAGGAATAGTGCTGCTTGTCTCCTCTGAACGTACCTAGCGGAGAAAGGAGAGTAAAGCAATTAGCAAAGAAAAGTATAAGAAATCTAACATCCAATATCTCATTTTCTTCTTTGACATTAACCAACGTCCTTACCTGCAGAAGGACTTTGCCGATGTGTTTGCCCTGAGCCATGTAGCGGAAGGCGTCCTCCACCTGATTCCTCTCGAAGACTGTGGTACATAATGGCTGAACGACCCCACTAGCGATTCCCTTCTTCAACAGCTCAGATACCTCCTCCCATTCCCTGTTGCCTTCCTCAAACAAAGCGTCCAGCAGAATGCCGTGGAAGGCCACGTTCTTTAGGAACAGAGCCATACCTGAACCAGGAACATCATGGACAATTACATTTAAAACATGGAATGCACAAGTGTAAAAGTATGAGAATAACAGATCTAGGATCTGGGACACACCTAGCGGTGTGTTGTTGGAAAGGTCATATTTGCCGATCTCCAGGAAACGACCATGTCTGGCCAAACAACGCAAGCTGGCCTGCAGCTTCTCTTCAGCTAGGGAGTTTAGTACCAAATCAACTCCTAAAAACACACACATACAAACAGTTGTTTAAAACTTTAATCCACAACAATATTAGATTCAATGCTGCTGTGTAGTCCATTCACCTTTGCCCTGAGTCTGGAGCATTACATGCTGTTCAAACGAGGCATCTCTAGAATTAGCAAAGGATTCTGCTGTAAGCTGAGGGAATCTTTCCTGCAGGTACTGCTTCTTCTCTGCAGAACCTGTACATTAAAATGAGATCATTTTTAATGTTCATTTTTTTATTGTTTTAGTCATAGTTTTTGGAAAATATCCTTTAAATTTAGTCAATAGTTTGTGTGCGAAATAGACACGGGACATAGTCAAAGCACGCCATAGACAAATCACATCTGTTTTATGTTCATGGTTAAACCCTTAAAAGGTTAGAGTTCACCCAAAAATGAAAATTCTGTCATTAATTACTCACCCTCATGTCGTTCCAAAGACTTTCGTTCAACTTCGAAACACAAATGAAGATATTATTGATGAAACTCGATCGTTTGATTGATTGACTCAAATCGCTTTTCATGAAGAACAGATTTAATTTAGGCTCTTATTCACATATAAACATTGATCAGCGAACATAAACAAAAGTTCAACCGAACCTGCTTCATGCATGAGAATAAACCTCTTCTGGAAGCTCAAACGTGCTGCATAACATGAGAATGAACCTCATTGGTTCTCACACACAATAAGCAAACATGCTTGAGCTTCCGTTTGCCACAACTGATGTGTGCGTTGATAAATGTTTATATGTGAATAAAAGCCTAAATTCAAACTGTTTATCATATAAAGCAATCATGTCTCTTCAGAAAATTTGGACTATACTGCTCAATTCATATGGATTAGTTTTACGATCTCTTTCTGAACTTTCTGAAGCACCAAGGTTGTAGTCACATAGCTGTCTAAGGAGGGACCGAAATCTCTCAGATTTCATCAAAAAGATCTTTATTTGTGTTCCGAAGATGAACGAAAGACTTACGGGTTTGGAACAACTTGAGGGTGAGTAATTAATGACAGAATTTTCATTTTTGGGTGAACTAACCCAATTAAGGAAGTAAAAGTGTGTCACTTACCCACAGTTGTAAAGACTCGACAGCGCATACTAAGTGCAATAGCAATAGCGGCCTGTCCCACCCCTCCAGAGCCTGAATGGATCAACACACTCTCTCCAGGCCTCAGACGCCCTCGCACCACTAGGGAATAATAGGCGGTGGCATATACCACTGGAACAGAGGCAGCCTGCTCTAGTGTCCTGCACATAAACACAGCTTCACTTAGAATTGAGAGCATTGTGAGAAGATACCCCAATTCAGATTCATAGATGCTGAGGGTCTCACCAGCTGGATGGAACATCCCAAAGGAAACGCTTGTCTGCATCCACACAAGTGGCCAGGCCTTTAGCTGGCAGCAAACCCATTACACGTCGCCCACTGGGGTCTCGCCCTGAAAACTCCATTCCTAGCATGCATTGCTGTAGCGCGATGTCTCCTAAATGGACAAAATGAGAAGAGTCTTTTTAGAGCAAGCTTGCGTGCAAGATCTCACTTATAGTCAAAAACAGGATTGGTTACAAACCAGGGATGGCATCTGGAGGCAGTTTGCCAGTGGCCAGCATGATGTCTCTGAAGTTGAGCGAGGAGTAGTAAACGCGGCAGAGCTGCACGTTGGGATTGGAAGGAATGAAGTGACGCAGCGGGGAAGCGATCCAGCGCAGCGATGAGAGGTCACCACGGGTCAGGACGTTCACGTACGCCTGCTCTGTCAACTCCTCACTAAGATCTAAACATAAACATACAGAAAAGAAGATGGTCACATGCTCAAAAGACTCTATCCAGTCTATCTCAGTTACAATCTAAAGAGGCGTTCACATTGACAGCTATTAAATCGCTCAAGGTCGACAAGTTACGGTACTGTTGTTAATATGCGACTACTATACAGACGAATCATGTGAGCTTCACTGTTTGCAATTCTACTAGTAGTCACTGTACATTTGCATATATTTAAACTGCTCAACTTTTTTGCATATGACAAAATGATAAAATAAACTGAATTTATTCAATGTAATACACACTTAAAAAGTATTATGAAAAAGCAATAAATCCTCTACATCATTTTACATTGGACAGGTCATATGTCACTCTAAGTCTTACATGACTTTCTATTTCACCTTGTGTTAACAACTGGTGTCTGAATACACCCCACAGCCCATCACGGTACACGTTCATGACCAGATCTTTGTTCAGTAATGCCTTCATGCTCTTTTCAGTAGGAACAAGCGAGGGGACTGCAGCGCCCTTACTTAAATTAGAAACAAATGCACACCTATTGGGGAGGAGAAAAAGACCATGTAAATTAATACTAATATATATATATATATATATATATACACATATATACATATACACACACACACATCTATACTAAAAAACAGTCAATTACATAATCTTAACAACAAAAATATTATATAACAGCAGCATATGTGCACAGTAAATGGACGGACCGTATACGGTTGCCTCCGGGCTCCTGTCTGAGGCAGTTCACCATTCCCACCACTCCATTATGACCCTTAGTGGCAATGAGCCAGACTGGGATATCAGATGACTCAGCTAAAGTGCTCTAATGAGAAAGAGGGAGACGGAAAGGGTTAGAGGCATGCATTTGGTTTTAGCATGTTGCTGGGTAATTGGCAAGTGCTCTTGGTGGCCCTGGCAACACCACTAATGAGTCTGCATGAATAAAGTCGTGATAAAACAAAAGTAGCAACGGATCTTTTCTTCCATATTGTGACATACATCCGAGTGCAAAGGATTGGATTTAAAGATGAGAGTGTTGCACTCACAATGAATGCAAGCTTGCAGTGGGCATGGGCAGGGTTTAACCAGACTAAATGATTAGCGAAGTCTTGCATACATCACCAGAGAAGTCATTTTCAAAACAAAAAAAAACTAATTATGACATTTTAAATAAACATTATGAGGTCAAAATTAAAACGCGCATTTACAAAACATGAGGTGAATTTATATTTTATGCAGACTATAACACCAACCTTTAGAGTCTCCACCCATTTGTAGTCAGTAGGGTCCACAAAAATAAGGATGGGCTGTTTATGAGAGGACTGTTGGCGACGGCGACAAAGGTACAGAGCGGAGCCGTAGAAGGATTTTCTCAGCATGACCACATTTAAAGATGACTTATGGAAAAGCTCCTCCCATTCAGTCTGAAAACAAAAAACAACGCAGTTTAGAATCTGAGAACACTACAGTAAGCAAGACAAAACAAAATGACACTTGCCATTGTTTAATTTTTTCTTTAAATGTTATTATTTAAGTAAAGCATTGTTATTCAAATACATCACTTTCATTTATGTTGTGGATATGACTGATATAACAAGATAAAGTGTTTTTTTAAGTACACACCTCAGTCAAGAAACCCTCCTGGTTGTTTTGAGATGTGAGGAAAGCTACCGTCTCCCCTAGAGTGTCTCCTCTGAGTAGGGTGTGGAGCAAAACAAAACCATCTTCTCTCACAGCTGAAGTCAGGTTCTCGATCAGAAGTGCAGGATTGGTTGTTGGTCCTACTGCACAGTTACACACAACTAGGTCAGCCCCATCCAGACCACCTGTTGCTGGGCCCTGAAGAGGGTCCCACTGAGAGGATGAGATGCCCTGCTCCTCCAGGGAGCTCTGGTGAGCAGAAAGCTGGTCAGTGGAGACATCTGAAGCGGTATAGTCGAGACGCAACATCGGCTGGATATTGAGGAGACCAACAGCTCGAGAAAACACACGGCCGTTGGCAGCTAGAGCCTGAAGGAGAAGAATATGTAGAGAACTTCAACCATGTCATAATATGCACTTCTTAATCCTAAATGAAAGATTCACCATACCTCCAGGACTTTGAGTTTTCCAGGAGTGCTGTTCTCGAGGGCTGTGTCCAAGCAGTGGCGTAACGCTTGGGAATCCAGCAGGCCGTTGAGCAGAGGGTCCTGCACCAGACAGTCTCTCTCCTTCTCCACCGTCTGTTCCAGCTCAGAGCGCAGGTTGCCATTCAGCTCCAGTCCGCACAAAACAGAGAGCAGCCGCAACAGACCTTTTTCCGCCTCTGCTCCAATCAGCTGGCCTTCGGTCGCATCTTCTAACCCAGGAATGGAGATCTTCACTCCCTGATTGGCCAGCTTCCTCTGCAGACGCTGTACTAGGCCTGTGCATAAAAAACAAAAATCAAATACATGCTTCCTTGGTGAGCATAAGAAACTTCTTTCAAAAATATTTAAAAAATCTAATGTAAATTGCCTTGTTGCATTTCTCAGTGAAGTGAAAATCAGAACATGCCTTTGCAATGTCTCAGTTGGTCTCCAAGTTTCTCACTGGTTCTGAGGCAATCTGAGTCCACATAGGGAGCAAAGACAAATTCCTCCAATGTGGGCGGAGTCTGCTGCTGTTGGCGACGGGGTGCTACAGTAGCGTGAAGCCCACAGATCTGAACTCCTCCCGCTGTTATGTTGTCCAGACAACGATTAACATGAACGTCCACAGCTGAGGATGAGATATTTTGGTCAGATAAGTTTCAGTTAGGTCAGGTTAAGTTAGACTAGTTGGTGTGTCTGATACCTTTCTGGTCTTCTGCATACTCGTTCACCCTCTCCTCATGAAGTTTTGGGTCCACACACACAGAGCGGATGCGAGTGGGCAGTCTCAAGCTGCGACCAGGCAGCCCCACAACAATCATCTGCAGCATGGTGTCTAAAAATGTCACCCAGTTACCCGTCCAGTGAAGTTTTCCACAGTCACCTGTGAGAAGAACCAGAATATAAAGAGTTTAGGATTGGCCGAATTTTGTTTTTTGATCTTCACAATCTATGTTTTAGCCAATATTGTCTCCACAATGTAAGTTTGAGGTGCATTTGAGGGGAATTACCTGCGTTGTTAGATTCCAGTATCCCCTGGAAGGTCTTGCCGTAGTCATATCCACGCAGACGCAGCTCTTTGTAGATGTCCCCGGCTTTCAAAAGCAGTTTGGGATCTTCTTTGTCTGCAGGCATTGGTTTATTCAGCTCAGCATGGAAAGTATCAAGTCCAGTGTCTTCCAAGACACTCACTTTACCTTGGACCAGAAAGGGTATAAGAGTGTGACCATGAGTCTTAAATACAGTGTCTTGTCAATTCACAACATCCTGTTTTAAAGGCATACATTAAAAGCAGTTGTGAATCTCATTTTGACTAAGATTTTGCAAACAGTCTGGAAACTCACCACTGACAGCCAGATTTCCATTCTCGGACACCTCAAAACGGTTAGTGGCGGGCATGAGTCGCACCTCCAGCTGGACAGACCCTATAATGCAGTGTACACAAAAACAATCCAGTTACCTCTAAGCCACACGGACTAGCTAACTACTAGTCTGTTCCATATAGCTTCAAATTTACTTCAAAATAGAGTAGACTACGGTTTAAAATTTTGCTGAAAAATAACATTGATACATAGAGAAAACTTGAATGAATGAAATAAAAATACAGTGCAGCAAACCCAATGGGCAGCGAAATGACTGGTGTGATTAAAAGAGTTGCAGCATTCGTTTTAAACAAATCACCAAAATTGAACTAGATTCTCTGTGACTTTTACGAAACCGTCACTTTTGATCAATTTACTACTTCCTTGTTGAATAAAAGTATTAATTTCTTTTTTAAAAATCTTACTTTTGAACTTCAAATTTAGTAACAAAATATATTTTTCCACCTTAGAATAAAAAATAATTCACATTGTGAGCTATAAAAGGTGCAGTAGTGAGATAGAAGTGCACAATTACAAGAAAGTCATCATTGTGAGATAAAGAGTGACAACTGCGTGAAACAATTGCAATTACCTTTTTATTTTTTATTCTAAAGTGGAAACAGACTTCAATACCAAAGAATTCCAGACTTACAGTATAATGAAAGCAAATCTTTTACCTGTCTTGGGTAGGATGGTGGCTCTATGGATGGTGACGTCTTCAAATGTAACAGGCGTGTGTTCCATGACTGTACCTAGTGATCTCATCAGAGTCCTCCAGGCCAGAACCAGATATCCTGTGGCTGGGTACAGCACCCGGCCATCAATACAATGACCAATCATGTAGTAATCAGGAGACTCTGGGTTCATGTCTGCATAAAACAGAGCCAGGCATTCAAAAATAAGTATGACACCACATCAAAAATGAGAAAATTACTGATTTCAACTTCACATCTACCCACCGATATTGTACACGGTGGCAGAGGTGGATCCCCCTGAGCCAGCAGGGAAGTCCTCCACCTTGGGCACATCCCAGATCTGGGAGTGATCCCACTGAATGTGAGGGGAGATGAGGGGAGTCCCTGTCGGAACAGGGTATTCCACAGCTGTATATAAATTGTTACTGTCCACGTTAATCCTGCAAATACAAAAGAGTCAGCATCAGTCATTTAACATTTGAAACGCAGACAATGTCACGTCAAAACAGTTTAGGAGTGTAGAGTATAGAAACCAACCCATTCATGTAGATCTTGCCCACATGAGAGAGGAAGAACTCCAGATTGTTGACATGTCCTCTTTTCATTAGGGGGAGGATGGAGCAGGTTGGTTTTAGGCTTCGCTTCAGGATGGCCTGAAGGTGAATCATAGGTATGTTAATAATAGTGGATCTACATTTGAATCTTCAATGCATATGAATTGGGTTTATACACTGATTTATGTGGTGCAAAATAATTAAAATAGATACTAATAAAATAATTCCCTATCCCTACATAACAGTCAAATATTATTTCTTATTATAATCATTACGATTCATAAGCTATAATCATTGCCTAACATGTTCATGTGTTTGCTTAACTGAATACATGATGTTTACTAACCACGTGACTTTTATTATCTTAGCTGTATATACAAATAAACTCTAATTGAATTCAACTGTTACCTGCAGCAAAGCATGTGGGGCAATTTCTACTACCACAGCATTATCCGGCACATGGTTGAGTCCCTCCTGGAAGAGCACAGGGCTGACCAAGTTATTGACGTGGTACTCTGCAGAAGAGTAGAGTGCCAGTGGGCTCTCCCAGTCTGGCTGCGGGATGGACGTGCTGATCCAGCGTGCCGAGCGAGGTCTTGGGTTCTTTATTACCTATAAAAACACACACAGGTGGTCAGTGTTTATCTGTGCTGAGGTTTTGAGGTGTTAATGGCCACCAGAGGGCACTGGGACACTGCAATGCTTCACCAACTCACCTTCTGCAGTGCAGACAGGAGGGCTGGAGCAATAGAGGCCATGTAATATGAGTGAAAAGCCACACCGGCACTGCGCACTTCTTTGGCAAACACACCATTCTCTTTCAGCTGGGCAACAAACTTGCTGACAGAGTCCTGCATAACCAAACACATACTGTTTGGTACTAGTATGTATATCGTATTATATATGATATATATTCTAAACACTCTATAATTGTTAAAATTATATATATATATATATATATATATATATATATATATATATATATATATATATATATATATATATATATATATATATAAATAAATCTTTTATGCACATCTTTTGAATTCTAATAATATTTTACAATATTACAGTTTTTATTGTATTTTTGAGCAAATAAATGCAGCCTTGATGATCATAAGAGACATATATATAACATTTTTTTATTTCCTTGAGTGCATGTACCTGAGGGCCCGAGATGGTGACCGTGTCCTCAGCATTGTGACATGCAGGAACGACACCCTGTGGACATTGAGCTTTGCATTCTTCCCATGTTAGGCCTAAAGGGGGGATATGATGGGAGGGTTGGTAAAAAGGAACCATTTAGCTTGCTAAAAAAAAAATCTACAGCATACATTGCTGAACAAAAGACTAGGCAAATCCCTCATGGAGGGACGCTTTGGGCTGTGCGTCGGATTAATGAAGCAAAGCCTATGGAGGAATCTGCTGCCACACTAACCCACTGCAGCCATGCCCCCCGGGGGCAGGTTGGCCTCTTTAATACAGCGTCCTCTCCAGTAAGCGGCTAGAACTGCCTCGCTGTGGCTCAGGGAGCCGTCGGCGTAACCACATGCCAGCTCTCCCACAGAATGGCCCACGATCCCATCAGGCTGTAGACCCATCTTCTGCAACATGTCAATCTGGGCAACCTGGAAAAAAGGAATACATTCACGTTAGAGAAAAATATTCAGCCATAAAACTGTGAGACTACAACTAGCAAGTCTACTAGGTTTGATGTCAAAAATGATTTTTTTAATTTATTTTTTTATTCTTGTGACCAAGTGAACATTGTAACATTGAATATGCAAATGTGCCAGTTCCACAGGAAAAAGCAGTTTGTTTGAGCCATACAGGTTTGGACATGCAGGCTGAGAAAATGATGATGTTTGGATGAACTATCTCTTGCAGTGACTGTTGAAATCATGACTGATTGTGCCACTGTATTGCAATATTTGGCGGACTGGTATCAGTTGCAAAGTTTACAGGGGTCATTTTTTTCATTGAGAAATTCTGCTGATGTCAATCCTCTTCCAGTCACTCTGGCACTGTACATGGTGTCTCTAGAGCAGGGGGAGACTGACCTGGATTGCTGCAAGACCAACAAATGCATGGACAGTGTCTTCAAAAGTGCTCTCATCAGCATCCATGAGCAAGCGAGACACACACAGCCCTGTTTCCTTTAGAGCCACGTCCGAACGCTGGACTGACTCCCGGAATTCAGGCAGCTGCATTAGGCTACGGCCCATTCCTGCCCACTGTGTGCCCATTCCTGGCAGGAGATGCAGACACAAAGAAAGACATGACCCAGAATTAAAGATTCAGCCAATGTGATCATGTGTAGAAGCTTTCCACTATGGTGACTGATTCGCTCTGAATAGTAAGCTTAATAGGAACATATATAGTACCTGTCAAAAGTTTGGAAACATTACAATTTATGTTTTTGAAATAAGTCTTTTATGCTCACAAAGGCTGCATTTATTTAATCAGAAATACAAATAGTAATATCGCAAAATATTACAAATTAAAATAACTGTTTTCTTCTTGAATATACTTTAAAAATGTAATTTATTCCTGTGATGCAAAGCTGAATTTTCAGCATCATTACTCCAGTCTTCAGTGTCACATGATCCTTTAGAAATCATTCTAATATGCTGATTTGGCACTCAAGAAACATTTATCATCATCATGTTTTATAGCTCTTTTAGAGCAAAAGATTTTACTGAAAATTAGATTTCTCCCCTTAAAAACATTTACCATCATGAATATAAGACTCCTCACCTGAGCAAATGTACCAGAGAGCTCTTGGTGTGGGCTGGTTCTGTTGAACCTCTGTAAGCTCTCCCTGTGCTCCAATTAGTGCATAGCCCCTGTACGGCATGCTTGTCGTTGGAACTCCAGACACATCATTCATTAGAGACAGGTAGCTTGGGTTTTCCTTATGCTGTTGGGCATTGCTGAGAAGGGAAGTGACCGCATCCTCAGTGCGACCACAGGCCTGCAGGAGTCTGGGGATTGAAGGCTGTGCAGCTTGAGCCAGTGATTTTGAACCATGTGGACGCAGGATCACGTGGACATTTGAGCCTCCAAACCCAAATGAGTTGATGCCCACAATGCCCCCACGGACAGGTATAGGCTCCGACACTACACGCACTCGGCCATCCGTTAGAGCAGGAATATCAGGGTTTGGATCATGGAAATGGATGTTGGGAGCCCATACGCCATGTTCCAAAGACAAAACCACCTGAACAACACATGCAATATGAGAGTTACTTGATTTACTTCACATTTGGGATGTGGGATTCAGCTTCAGACATCTAATTTCATCTATTTACCTTGGCAAGAGCTGCCAATCCAGAAGCAGGCTCTGGGTGTCCCATGTTGGATTTGGTTGAGCCAATCAGAAGAGGATCCCTCTGTGACTGACAGAATACACTCACAATGCCATTCACTTCCTGAGGATCCCCAACCTGTGAAAGCCGAGAATTATTTTTATGATCCACTTAACAACAAGCTGAAATGATTATTGCTCAATGACTGCATTAATTTACATACACAGGCGGAAAGAAATTAATGTCACAGTTCCAATAACTTTGGACATTAAAGAAACCTGACTCTGACTCACATAAGAAATTTGCTGGGAAAAAAAGCAGCTGAAAGTAGGAGGACTTTTTAATATTATATATATATATATATATATATATATATAAATTCCACCTTTATAATCCACCTTAATTATTATTATTATATTATTATTTCTTTAATAATTTCTCATAGCTTGTTTTAATTATACTTTTTCTCATTTTATTCATTTATATTTACTTTATTCAGTTCATGTTGCTACTCAATACAGTTGTGAACATAAAAATCAATATACAGACATCATGACCTACTAATTGCGCTTTATTACACTCCAATGTGCTGCAGTTACATATACACTGCCCAGCCAAAAAAAAAAAAAAAAATAAGAAGAAAAAAAATTGCTGTTTGGATTTAAATAGGCAGATGCTTAAGAGTCTATGAGTGGATCATTATTGCTGTGATTATTATGTTTCTAGCATGTTATATGTTTGGGAACAGTTCTTCTAACCCTAACTGATGGAATGTGTAGCTTTTAATTTCTTAAACAACCATGTAGGAAGATGTATCATGACCATATTCCAGGATGACATCATCAAGATTCATCAGGCTCAAAATATACAGGAAATTGTTGGGAGGGAGCAAAAATAATTATTTTCACATATGAATTGGCACCTCTGAGTCGTGACCTTAACCTAAGTCTATGGGATGTACTGGAGGAGACTTTACAGAGTGCTCACCTCTTGCATTGTCAATACAAGATCTTGACCAAAAAATTATGCACTTCTTGCACCTCGTACATCAATTTATGGCCAAGATTTTTTTTTTTTTTTGGCTAGGCAGTATATACTTTTACCAATTCCCTTTCTAAGAATCAAGCCCCTCCTATTCTTATTTTCGGAACAAATCTCCTTAAAATTAGAATGTGTGTTTTTTGTGTAATTTCACGTTTAACTGACCTTAGTACCAGTGCCGTGGGCCTCAACGTACTCCACTTGCTCAGGTGATATGTTGGCCTCCTCATAAAGGGAACGGACCAGGCGCTGCTGCATCTCACCTGATGGGAATGTCACACCTGGGGAAAGGGAAGACGGACCACATTCCAGAATTTGAGCAGATGTACAAGTATCAGTCATGATGACAAATGCCTTTCTGGAACGCACATGTGAGCTACGGCATGGACTCTTCTGTCCTCTATTTACTGAAGCAGCACATGACACACAGCAGAAAATAGAGGGGTCTGATATCAGTTTCTACAAGATGTATGCCAAAGATTTCAAACACCCTCAGCCCTCATGCTCAGCCAAGTGTCATGTTTAAAAACACTGGGGTGTAAAGTGTGGCAGAAGGCACTGGGGGAAAAGCCAGTATCTATGACACTTATAGTGCCAGCGTTGACAGTAATGCCAGGCTTCAATGAGCCTAACCAGAGCAGGTAAACAAGTATTAACCAAGCTGATTTCACTCATGCAGGAGGATTTGAGGCGGATTTGACGTCTGTGGGAAGGAAGGATGGGTTTACCTTGCTCTTTGTAGCCATCTGTGTTATTGCCAGCATTGAGAACTGTGGCATAGATTCTCTTAGCCATTGACTTCCTGGTCAAGAGTACTGCAACAGCAGCTTCTGAGCGGCAATAGCCATTTCCTACAGGGTGAAATAGAATTAGAATAATTATCATAAAGCCTCCATTTATTAACAGTAGTGCAAATCAGAAATGTAGTCACAAAGGGGCTATGTTCAGAATAGCATACCATAATACTTAACTATTATTCCTGCAGTATATAGTAAGTCTACTTTGTGCAGTATGCAAATTTTATCAATGCATGGAATATTACTTTTGCCAAAATCTGCAGTATTCAGCAAAACACACTGCTCTGAGTACTATATGCAATGCAATCCAAAACGCAATGCACTCGATTTGTTCATTTGTCATATTGGAGGTCAAAAGTCAAGAAAAAACACCAGCTATTACTTTTAACATCAATTTCTTAATATTTTATTATACTGCATTTGATAAGACTGCATACTACTGCTTAAAACCTTTATTGTTTCATACTGTAATGCATGCTGCATCACATACTATATTTAGTATGTAGTATTCAGTATGCATCACCAAACACTTAGAAGGCTTAGAGTGCCATATAAGAAGTTATGCAATGATTGACAAACCAGATTCCTTTTATACTTTCCTGAGAAAACTGTAGACGTTACAGTGATGCACGTAATCTCACCTGAGGCGTCAAATGACTTGCAGGTTCCCTCAGGACTGAGCATGCCCAGTTTCATAAACTGCACTGAGGTGTTGGGCTTGAGCAGCAGGTTAACTCCGCCCACAAGTGCTGCATCACATTGGCCATGGCGAATAGCATTGAAAGCATTTTCCAGAGCCAGCAGACTAGAGGAACATGCGGTGTCAATGGCTGTGCTGGGACCTGAATGTGCGTTGTACATCAAACAAAACAGTTAATGGCTGGTTCTTGCACGACGTGATCCATTTCAACTGGTTGCCTCATTTTAACATGACAGTCAAGTTATACCAGTGAAAGACATGACTGTGTAATGAGTCACTTATTCAAATCACCTCACACCATACAGAAAGAATGAAGACACAGTCATTCAAAACGAAGATTCTGACAACCCAGTTCCATCCTACAAGAAGTACTAGCATTGAGTCAGTAATTAAACTTGTAAATGTTTGCATACCATTGAAGTCAAAGAAGTACGACAAGCGGTTGGCAAACATGGCTCGCTGGCATCCTGTCATGCTGTATCCCAGCAGCTCCTCTGGGTCTTTACTGAAGGCCTCTCCCGCCTCTGAGCCACTCACTCCAATGTAGACGCCAGTCTTGCTGCCACGCATGGACACCGGGTTTATGCCTAAACGGAAGAATCAACTTGTTTTATATGCACAGCAAATGTCACACATGTTTAGCACTAATAAATTAGTTTCCTTTTATTTAAATACTTTAAATAAATACTAATATATATATATATATATATATATATATATATATATATATATATATATATATATATATATACACTAATAAACACAAAATAAACATACATTATGTTCAAAAGTTTGGGGGATCTCTTATGATCACCAATGATGCATTTGTTTGATTAAAAAAAAAAAACAGTAATACTCTGAAATATTGTTTTATATTTTAATATATTTTAAAATAATATGTATTCCTATGATAGCAAAGCTGAATTTTCAGCATTATTACTCCAGTCTTCAATGTTACATGATCCTTCAGAAATCATTCCAATGTGCTGATTTGGTGCACAAGAACAATAATCAAGATTTCTGATTATTATCAATGTTGAAAACAATATTTTTGTGGAAACCATGCTGCTTTTTTTTAGGATTCTTTGATGAATAGCATGAACAGCATTTATCTGAATAGAAATTTTTTGTAACATTATAAATGTCAATGCATCCTTGCTGAGTTGAAGTATTAATTTCTTAAAAAAAAAAAAAAAAAAATTCTTGCTGACCCCAAACTTCTGATTAAACATCATATGGGTAGCTAAAGCATAATATATACAATCACTTTTTAATCAGCATTATAAAAACACTAAAGTGCTATAAAATAACATTTACTTTTATGCAAGCTATACATTTTGCAATGTCATGAACCACCACAAAATACCTTAATATTAATACCTATTATAAAAGAGAGCAACTGATACTAACCTCCATCGACGATGGCCTCGTACGATATCTCTAGCATAAGTCTAAGCTGTGGGTCCATGGTGTGGGCCTGTTTGGGATGCACACCAAAGAAGGCTGCATCAAATCTGTCGATTTCTTTTAGTTTTCCATTTCTTCTGGGAAGGCCATACAGACCTAGAATTTTAAAAAAGGGGGGAAAAAAAGGAATCAAAAGTGCTCTCTACTCATCGCCCTAAGCCTGCTCGTGCTTTAGCACATGAATGAGAGTATTAGCTTGGTGCCAACAGAGAGAAGAGAGACGGGCCTTTTATAACACCCAAAGCCAGACGGACAAGGAAAAGCACAGAACAGCAGCCAGGTAGGCAAGGCGACCACAAGGATGACCTTTGGAAAAGCATTTACTATAAAAATCGTGTTAAGTAAGTAAACCATTTCTAAAAGTTATCTAAAATTATATAAAAATGATTTGGACTAAATGTTATTAGCATACCTGGTTTCCACCGCCTGTCGTCTTCTGTGACCATGTCCACTCCATTGAAAAGGTTCTGCCAAAATTCTTCCAAATTGTTAGACTCAGGAAGGCGACCTGAAATTCCAGCTATAACGATATCCTCCATTTCTGGCTAGATTTTCTTTGATTCTAATAAAAGAAAGATAAAGAACAAGAAAGAAGGGGTTAGTCAATGAACAGAAGAATGGAGCGATTCTGTCAGCTTAATCTACATTTGCATTATCAAGAACTGTGTGAATGTGTCATTCATTTTAAATCAGCAGTCTGTGTGCTGGGGTCACCAAGTTGGTGCAAAATTGGGTATAGGCGGGAGAGTGTGCTTGGGGGTGGGGGCGTGGCCTGAAAAGCTGGACACTTTTGTTCCCTGTTTCAGGGTCAGAGCACTCAAAGCGACAGCATGGATGGGATTCCTGTTCATTCAATGCAATCAAGAAGCGGTGACAAGTACAAAGTGTCCCTCTGTTCCACTTTCCTCGAAACACAAAGGAGGGTTCATTTTAATTTAGAGGACCACAGAAACGGCATTAAATATGCCAAGAAAGAAATCAACTCATCTAACTCTACAGTATGCAGTCTGATTATTTTACCAGCTTTACAAAGCAAACACAATACATAATTTATTTCATCTATACAGAATAACCTACAGAAGATAAATTCTGAAAATATTACGCAGTCGTAATGCATTTTTCTGAAATGATGTGAAAAATAAGATGGAGAGTAGCATGTAAAACAGTAAACATGCATTACATAACAGCTAGCTCATAAGCTTCCACAGCATGACTTAGTTTTAAAAGATATTAGTGCTAAAAGATAATAGCTCTAAAAGTAGGACAGATCATTTTGCAGAAATTATGCGTCATAAATCAATAAATCAACTTAATTACAATTGTGCAAATAAAAGAAAATTATAGGAGAAGCCTTTACTAACACTTCTAAGCATCTATTTTTTTTTATCATTTTTCCACACTGGAGAAATTATAAACAAATTCTGATTCTCGTTGATTCATGAACAAAAAGATATGATTCATCCATGAATCAGATGCCACTACTTCTCTCATAAATGTGCTAAGGAGAGCTAGAGCAGGATTTTCAGAGAATAATTACTTTAATTTTAGCCCGCTTCACACACAGACCTATAATATAAATATAATGCATGTCGTATGGTCTACTTTTATAATCATTTATAGTATTTTATGATTAAACTGTAATAAGTGACATCAAGTCTCACAGGGTAACAAAAATAACCTGACAGGGTAACAAGTCATTGAGAGTGGATTTAAGCCATAATGTGAAAATTACATTATTATTTTTTTTAGTTAGGAAAGTTATATTTATAAAAATAAAATAAAAAAAAACCTTTACAATTACATAAACAGAATTAGTAAATGTGGACAGGTAAGTCTGAGCAGAGGAATTAGTGCTCTTTGTTGCCATAGTGACAACCGGAAGGAGTCTTTGTTGGGCAGGTGCTCACATGCAACAGCTTGTCTGTAAACGTGCATTTAAAGTACTATTTAATGCAATAGCACAATATAAACATGTTAAAAAACCAACAAGCTGAACAAAGCATAACAAAGCTATACATAAACCAGCAACACAAAACAGCTAAACTGATTTTGGTGTGAACCAGAGTACACTAAACTAGTTAAGATTACAGTAGTACTATTACTATTCTGAGTGTTTAACATTTAACCACAATACAACAACTTTAGGATTAGCAGAACGCAGATTGAGAAAATAAACAGATTTCTGAAGGGACTGTAATCTACCTGACCCAGATCCGAAGTAGCCGTTGAGTTACTGATGTCGCTGACCGCTCACCTCGCTACAGCTCTGATTAACAATCTCCCATGGTGCAGTAGTGTCGTCAGCTGATGACAGTATTACAGTCTTAAAGTCCTTAAAACATCAGCCATACTTACACAGTACTTGGACCATGTGATATACGAGTATAAAACATAAATTAGGCAATTAATGTGCCAAAATCATCTGATAAATCTTGATAAACTGATAAAAGTATGTTTATTTTGATTTGTTTTGTTGCGCGCGCGCGCGCGCGCGTGTGTGTGTGTGTGTGTGTGTGTGTGTGTCCCAACCTTATTTTCACACATACATCATTTGCACCCCAAATATAAACACTGTAGTCAACTGAACATTTAAAAAAGGATGTCTAGGCTGCATGTTCATTCCTGACAAGCCAAGGATGATACAGAGAGAGTCCTCCAATAAAGACTAGACTATAGATAGTGTCACACAAAACTGTCCTAAAAGCATCTCCACATCTTACTCACATACTTATCCTCAGTGACACTGGTTACATGCCAAACCTTGTCAAGGAGGTTTCAGAGAGTGATAAATTCCGCACTGGCTCTACAGTGACCGCCCTGATGCTTTTCCATATCCCAACATATTACATTAATGTGGGGTCTTACCATGTTTTCTTTTTTGTTTATAGAGAAAAAGATTCATTGTATAATGCTTAGATGAATCGTGGTGTAATCTGACAGAAATAGCGCGAGATTTTTTTAATGCCTTCGGCTAAACGCTTACTCACTTTAAGTGAAGAGTGTGCTGGTTAAATATATTCGCAAGTGTGTAATATTCTTCAACTGAGATTAGTAATAGGAAGTTCGACTGAGTAAAACACTAGGAAGTACACGAATCGATTCTTTCGAACAAGTTGTTTCAATGAACAGCGATTCAGCAATTCCTTTACGTCATGACGTAATTGCGTCTGCACGCCATCCCAGCATCCCGATCTCATATTATATGCACTGCATTAAAAAGTATCTTGGATAAAAATAAAAAAATAAAATAAAAAAAATTGCATGTTTTAATAAATTGGTATATGCATAAAACATGGAATATTTGTAACATTTCCTGCTTCTTAGGTATTAAAATACATTTCTACTCATCAGTCAAATCCTCACTCTAAATGCTCTTAATTCTCGCTTCAGTAATTCAGCCGTTTCGTGATTCACCGAAAAGATCCGACTCAAAAGGAATGATTCGTTTCTTTTGAGATATTCGGTTTTTCATGGTGTTACAAAAAACAGTCTTGAATTTGCATGTCTGAAACAATGCGCATCTGATCTAGAACTGACACGATTAATAATATATGCTCGTTTACCTTGGTGTGTGTGTACAGATTAACGTTGTTTCACGCAGATCCTTTGGGATAGAGTCGACGATACTCCTCTTAATTTTTGTCGGCTCCCGGTACAGAATGGAGAGTTTCGTGATTCCCTCTTTGGCCAAGCCCTAAAAATTACTCTCGCCCTTCTGCGTCCCTGTGTCTGTTTCATTTAAATGTCTGACATCCTCGATGGCCACGCCACATGGGCTGACAGTTTGGCTCTTAGGTGCAGTCCAATGAGAGAGGAGGCTGGGCTGTAGACGCAGCCAGTGATGGGCTGATTTCACTGAAAAAAAAGCGTCTGAAAAGCCTGGGTTACTAAAGTTCATCCCGGCATGATCACATGCACAGCAGCACAAATTTCTGCTTTATGGGTCCGATCGAGCAAGTTCAAGTTCAAGGCGACACGGGGGTCGAGTGTCTGCGGTTTGCAAACAATCTGAAATCGGGTAAATTTAGCATGCAACACTGGATTGGTATTGAAACACAGCATGGATATTGGTCTGTCCTAATTGTTCATTAGCTACTTAGTATGGGTTACTTGTTTAAACATTAGAAATGACATTGAGTATTAAAATTATTGGATAGCTACAGTTATAGGCTAGAATGAGGTATGGTACTTCAATATTTTGTGATTTGGGAGCAACATCATCTGAAGTGTTTCATACAGTATGTGAATTGATTTCAAAGACGTATGAATAAAATCTTAAAAAAAAAAAAAAAAAAAGTGTAGTTTTCATAGTAGTAGTAGTCCAAGTAGTTTTCAAACATTTTCAAGCACACTGACTTTGATTTTGCTGGAGAAAAGAGCTAATAAAAAGAGATGAGATAAAACATGCCAATCTACAGAAGAGTATTCGTCTTTTTTTATTTATTTATTATTTTGCATAACAATAAGTATTCATATTGCTTCAACATTTGACTTTTTTATGTCAAAGGATTCATCTTAAATAGAGCAGTCGTATAAATGTGGGAAAATATTTAGTATATTGCTTATTTTAATGTTTGTCTAATACAGATTGTATAGATCTGTTGGTAATGAGGGCAGCACACAGATTGCGTTGTACCGGGTGTCTTATGGTGGCGCTGTTGAGCTCTTGAGACACGTGAGAGAGACAGTGAATAACATTTTGACGGTTGCCAGTGTAAATAAATTCACCAATCAGTGAGCGGAGGTGTGTAGAACCAGCCAATCAGAATGAATGCAAGGGTGTTGCTAGGAGATAGGGTGATGTCAGGACAACGCGATGGGAGGAGTGGAATCCTACACCTGCTGCGGCTGTGATGTCATTATGAGGGGCTGGACAGCACAGGGGCTACTGAAAGTACACAAAAGACACATTATACAGAATGTTAAGTGTCACTGTATAAATCCAAATACTACTAAAATACCAAAGTTATTCTGAGTACTATCTGACTACATTATATATTCTGTAAAAAGGGAAATTTTGAGGGGCAAAAATTATAAATCTGTATCTCTCACAGAGCCAGATGTTCATGTACCATATTTAAATGTTTATTGATAAATTACATCTACATTATTAGTATCCCAGACAGGGTTCCTACACATTTACCATTTCAAAATTCTAATTCAAAATTTCCAAAACTCTGTAGATTTTTTCTGATTATATTTAACATAAATGGTTCAGCAGTATATTTGGTATATGGTAGTCATCTGAAAATATTTTAGTTTTTTTCAGGTTTTTTTTTGTCCATTGGTTTTCTCGAAGTGATAACGTGTTCACATGATGAGAAAAAAACCTAAAACATGCAAAAACCTGTATATATTTACCTCTGACACATCAGTTTGATGTTGTAAATGTGGTTTGATGTTGCAAGATTACCAAACAGCAAAGTACAGTCTGATTTAGATGATCGTTTGCTCCTTTATTTGTTGCTGGTTTGAGTGGCATTTGAGAAAACATTCTTTTAATGTTCAAAAGACACTCACTTATGGTAAAGACAGTTTTGCATAATGAAATGTGAGCCTTTAATTCATTCAGTCATATTTGACAATCACAAAATGATTAACTTCTGTCATAAAAACTCTGCTTCTATGATAATTTTTTTTTAAATAATCTTTCAGAAATTCTTAATTTTATATTTTAGAAAACTGAATACGGGAAAATAGTCTGGAAATGCAAATATTTTTCCCTACTCTGTTTTCACATATTCCTGGGTTTGGATTTTTGTTTTTCTTATCCTTGTTGGTGTTTTTTGCTCATTATAAAAGTATATTGGTCAAATTATGCAATAATTTATTAGAACATTTACAAATGTTACAAAAAAACATGCATGATGCAGAGTGAACAAATAAAAATGAAGCACTTCAAATAGAATAGTCCCTCAAACAGCTTCGCCCCAAAATGATCATGGCTTTTTTCAGTTTTTGTTGTTGTAATTTCGAATCTTGCCCTGATTTCCTGCAGGACGTGTCTTTTTAGCAGGTACAAATGTTGTACGACTGTGTTTCTTCTTTTCCTGGAGTGATGCTTTGGTGCCCTCCATGCTGACCAGTGGAGTAGGGGGCTGATTAATATCTGGGTGTCCTCGGTTTACCGTAGCCACTTTGCCTGAGAGCACAATAAAATAAGAGTTTAAATCCTCAATTTAAAGCGTAAATCCCTGTAGAATAGTGACTGAAAGTCAGTACTGGAGATCAAAAGTTACTGGTTTGATCTCTGTAGCCATGAAACATCACTATTGTGACCTTGAGTAAAACAGTTGAGAAAGGAGTGCTTAAAGTAAAAGACATTCTGTAAATGAGCCTGTAGCCATTTCCATTCAAAGTTGTGAATTTAACTTATGTGTAAAACTGGAATATCACATGAAACATTTGCAAATAAATGCCATCCCATGTGTTCAAGAGAACAAAACCGTCACTTCCTGAATGCAATAGTTTAAGACACTTCTGGGAGGTAATTTTACCCAACCCTTCTGACGACAGACATTGGCTCAGTCATTTCAGAATGACCACTGGTTAGTACGGTTATCCAGTCACATCCTTTATTGCTGCAAGTCACGTTTTTGTAAAACGTTAGTAAATTTGTTTCTATCGTAGTTTATGCACGTCTTTATTATTTGAAAAAAACCCCCCAAAAAAAACGAGTGCATGTATTTTTTTAAGGCAGATTTTTAGAATTTATGCATATCTTGGCATTTTCATCAAGCTTATTTTTATGCAATAACCCAAAGTTTGCACAAAAATAGGTGGATGGAATAGCTAATGACATCATTTTATCTGGATCTATGAAATGATTAAAAAAAATATATTTAGAATAAAATATGAATACACCCTTTATTTAATAAACATCTTTTCGATTTATTTTCTGAATTAAGTCATTTTGATATTTTTTGTTGTTGGTGCCTAAAGTAAACAAAAAACTGTGGTGAAAGATTGTAAGAAATTAAAAATTAAAAGGCTGAAATTCTTACAATATTTGACCTTTTTAAGAAAAAGCATGTTTTGAAAACATTTTTTTGATTAAACCCTCTAAAATTGTTAGAGTAAATCAAGATTGTTGTAGGATATGTAAAAAAAAAGAAAAAAAAGAAAAAAGAAAAAAAAGGTCAAAACCATGTGACACCAAGACAAGATACATTCCAAAAATCTTGGTACAAATGTTTTAAATTCTATTTTTAAAAGATTTCTCCTTATCATCTCAGATATCTTTGTCATTGACCCCAAAAGTGGTCAATGGCACTTGTATTCAGATGTTAGCTTCTGTATATTTCTGTATCTTTCTGACTCTTCACTTGTGCACGTGACTGATGCTGAAATGCTCTCTAAGTAAACATCATTTGATATTTGGACTAAATTATGTACTATGAAGCAACGCTGATACTGAACCTCTTGCCTGGGCTCGTGGCTTATTACAGAGTACATTAGTCTGAATCCTAGGCACGCAGACAGAGCATCAATCCATCAGTCCATCACTGCAAGTACCTGTTTCAGTGCCAAGGATTTCAAATGATGCAAATGTCGGTCCAAAGTACATAGAGGTAAAAATCATGTCTGGTATATTTTTAGTCAAAGCAATTGGACTTTGTATACGAGAGAAGAACTACAAAGGAAGTTGGTTAATCATATTTTAGCTTACTGACTTGTACTTAAACATCCTATTAAGTCATCAAAATAGCAGGCACCATACAACAGTTATGTTTGAATATAAATGGTTTGAAGACTGAAGTGGCCCATTTATGACTTTTCTGCTCACCTTTGTCCTCACTGTCACTTGGAGAAAACACAGAGGAGCTCAAACCTCGATCCAACATCTGCCATACATCCTTTAGGGAATCATCGGTGCCTGTAGATGACAGCAGAATGTGTGATGACCCGGGCAGTCGTACTGGAGCTTCAGATTGGTTCCGCTGCGGCGGAGTGTTTTCTTTTCTACCCACAGACTTGAGGAAGGAACAGAGAAAAAGAACTGAAACACTGAAACAACTACAATAAATTCACTCTCTTTACACCTAATAAAATTACATTTCAAACGATAACCTTCAAACGTTTAGGGTTAGTAAGATTTTTTTTAAATTTAATGCTCACCAAGGCTGCATTTATTTGATTAAAAATGCAGTAAAAACTAATTTAGTGAAATACTATTACAATTTAAAGTAACTATTTTCTATTTTAATACATTTTTAAATGCAATTTATTCCTGTGATAGCAAAGCTGAATTTTCAGCAGCCATTACTCCAGTTTTCAAAGTCATGTGATCCTTCAGAAATCATTCTAATATGCTGATATGGTGTATTTCTTATTATCATCAATATTAAAAGCAGTTTTGCTGCTTAATATTTTGGTGGAAACAGTGATGCATTTTTTTTTCAGGATTCAAAACAACATTTATTTGAGATAGAAACATTATAAATTTCACTTTTGATCAATTTAATGCATCCTCACTAAATATAATTAATTTCTTAAAAAATGCACTGACAATAAACTTTTAAACATTAGTGTATGTGTAAAATATATTTATGAGGTGGGGAAGTCATAGTACCTGGACTCTGACTGGTGGTTCCCATGGGTTGGTGGTTCGTTTTTTATCTGAACTCTCACTCTCAGAGAATTGGGGACAGACTATAATTGCTGTTTTCTTACTCTGATCTCTCTGTGCATACTGTAGCTCCTAGAGTAAGATTCAAATATATTTCAATGTCATTCTTGTCTGATCATAATCAACCATGTATCTTCATGCATCTGACAACGGAGTGATCGCTGACCTTTGCCATGCTCCAGTGGCCTTGACTTAGAGTAACATTGCATAAATCTTCAACTCAGTACATTTGCACACGCCAAACTGATTAATATGATGAAATATATTCTCTGTATCAATACAGTGAACTTGCTTTGATTAAAGTCCCTCTCCTGCCTAAGTCACCTGAGTGGTTAGCTGGTACTGTAACTGTTCCAGGGTTGACAAGCGGCTCTTTGGCTGCACCCTATGCTCGGGTTGAGAGGGGTCTTTTTCCAAGATGTGCTGTTGATCATTTGGTTTGAGAATGATATTTGAGTGTCGTGGAGCTGAGAAAAAAAGAAAAAAAAAAATTCTATAACTACATGAAAAGGCTTTAAAGGGCATATTTTGAATTAAAGAATGTAAAAATTTACATAAAGATTATCATTTACATCCCTGATGTCCATTTAGGCAATTTAAAAAACTTAAATGTTAAGATTGGCTGCAAATGCACAGAACATCAAACTAGAAATGTAGGAAGTAAAAAATTTGGAATGTGTTGATATTCAGTGATGATTTGCCAGTAAATGACTTCCAAGTTATATGACAAACCGTTTTGAAGCAAGGCAAAACACACAGCATGGAGAATTTCCGGGACAAATAAGCATTGGGCTCTCTATTGAGAAACAAACTAAGGCTTCTTTAATCCTTTGATACAAACATGGATCAGCCCATTGTGATGGGGCACCAGCAAAACAATGAGAGGTGAATTATGGGAATTAACCCCATGTGCCCTTTCACAAAATAACAGAAGAGGGTTCTTTATATTCCTCTTGAGCCAGAGATAATTCCTTACATAATTTAAAACATTTGAATTCATTCTGGTTGGGAATACAAATGAAACCAAATAGTACACTTCAAAACCAATACCAACCCTCCAGGCCTGCTTCTATCAGCTGAGCCCGGAGCCTGTTGCCCATTTCAATGAGTTGCCGTTTGTCTTGACTGAGGCCGGAGATCAAGCGTGCAGCCTGTTTGAGCTTTGACTGAAGCAGAGCAAAATCACCCGTGGCGCCCCCTCTGGCTGAACTCTGCAGCAGCAGCTGCTGTCTCAGGGACAGGTTCTCCTCCTGAAGCTGCTTTACCATCTCACTCTTAAATACCAGACAGACATTCTTGTTTAGGTAACCATACTTCTGATAAGAAACAATACATGTCAGAAATATATAATGACTGTACTGTTTGGTCAGTAGCCCTAACTGCAGATACAACCGGTTGGCAATGGATTCTGTTTAAATAGCCCTACACATGATGTGGACAAACATACAAATATAGACCACGAATTAAAATTTGTTCCCTAGTTTTAGTAAAGCGTGGCCACAAATGAAGAATTAATTCCCACAACTTATTCATTCAATCCCACGTTTTAGTAAATCATGGCCATGTCGTACTAATTTGATCACTTATTTTGATTTAACTAAAACAAGGGAACAAATTATTAATTTGTGGGCACGATTTAGTAAAACGAGGGAATGAACTGTTAATTTGTGGCCAGTGGCCACGCTATATAGATATTTTTTCCTGCATGGGAAAAATTCATGGGGCTCCATAGTTTTAAGGTTCATATTATATTATATTAATACAGTATATCATGGTGCACTAAAATGCTGTACCTGATTAAGGACAATGGGCTCTCTTCTGCTTGCAAGGTCAACCTTCAGTGCTGATACCTGGACACAAGACAAATTGTAAAATATATTATAAAATATATTAATAATTTTTTTATTTTATTTTTTTGCATTTATTATGAAGTAACATTTAGATTTAAATATAACTTGCCTGGTTGCCAAGGGCAACAGTCTCCAGGTTGTGGAGCAAACTTCCTTTTTGGTACTCTTCTGCTTCCTGTCTCACTTCATTCAACTCCAGCTCAGTAGCTGCCACTCTTTTCTTAAGCCTCAATTCTTCAGCTGCTGCTGCCCTCTTGTGATTGGCCAGCTCTAGACGTAAGCTCTCATTCTCTATGTGTTTTGAGTGACACTGAAGGAATCATATATACAGTATATATTCAGAATAGCCAACTCTGCCTAATTGATCATGAAAAGCCACTGAAGAACACACAAAAAGCAACTAGAGCGCATCATGTATACTGACACCACACTAAATCTAAGCACTGAATGAACTGGTAAGTGTGTTATCTGTTAAAAGTGTTTCCATCTGAACAAAAATTACAAAATATTATGGCCTTCTAATTATTGGATGCTTGGGGTAAGTTGGGCTAAAATCATTACCTGTTGGGTAAGCTGTTCCACAGCAGACTCCAAATGAGCCAGTCTCACTTCCTGTTTCTTTAGAGCAGCGGCACTGGCTACTTTCTCCACTCGTAGCCCTCCTGCAAACAAACTCTTCTTTAAAACACTGTGCTCCTACCAAGACTCGTGCTCCAGAAGACAAAAATCATCAAACCACAGTATTACATAACAGATCATGTTTGATGAAGGTTTAAGCTTATATTTTTAAATTACCTATGGTCTCATTAAGTGATCTAATGTGGTTTTGAAGGTAAGCATTGTCAGGGGAAACAGGGAACGCAAGGTAAGGATTGTTGGCAGTATTGACTATCTTGGAAGACTCCTCCAGCCGCTCCTCAAGATCACGACATTTGGCCTTAAGCTCCTGGATCTCTTTCTCCAAAGCCTGACTGTAGTCTGTAGTCCCTGAAACCCCAAATATTATTTTAAATTCCTAATTCTAATCATTATCCCCTAACAAATTCAGACAGTGGGGAAAATATTCTTATAAATTTCTTTTATTGCCTTGCTCTGGTGACTGCTTGTACCTGCAGTGCTGAGCTCTGGATTTGTGGTCTGGTTATGACTGTGAGCTACAGGCATCTGCTTGCTCAAGTTCTCCATCTCTTTCCTCATTTCAGTCACTACTGCTCTAAGACTGGTGTTCTGCTGCTGGAGTCTCCTGATCTCTTCTGATGGAAAACTGCTGTTGTCTACTACAGATGCCTGTTGGAAAGGTTCACATTGTTTTATGTTATGTAAGACAGAGAGGCGCAGTAGTGAAAGAATCAGATAATGGTATAAGCCAATTAGCTACCACTAGGTGGAGGCAAGAGATTGTGCATGTTGACACATTTTTAAAGATCTGAATTTTCAATCAGTCAACAAGTTATTACAGGACTGAATAGACACCACAAACATAATAATATGTGTGCTAAAAAAAAACATGTATTATTTTACGGTCAGACTATGGTCGCTGGAAAAAAAAAATGCCAGCTGGCAATTTAAAGTGCTGATACATAAGACTAGATATGCTGTGCTGAATATATGGATATGTGGTGTTATGGATATAACCTTTCCTTGCACATAATGTCCAGGGAGATTGTGAACTTTCAAAGTAACATTCTGTTAGTGGCCAAGCATCTTCTGCTGACATGCTATTTAAAGTCTCTTAAATGTTACTATAAATGGCCTACCAAACAGCTGACAGCGCAGATATGAACAACCACAGAACTCTGTTCTCAGCTAATTATGACATATCACTTCATAAAAGCTGTAATATAATTATTCTAAGGTCTTAGATTAAAACAATGTCAAAAGACAATGTCAACGTCCACAGCATTTTTACATTTAAATTAAGCTATCTTTTCAAAGCAACTAGACAGAAACAATCCTCCAGGGGAAACTCAGGGTCAGATGATTCGCTTCATATGCTGTGTGACTCCTATACTTCAGACACTTTGGCATGAAACCCAGAGAATTGTTGGACAGGATACCCACCAGATCTTTAGCTGTCATCATACCACATTTGTTTTTTTTTCCAAAGCTAAAGCAGATTCTAAATGGTAGCAGGTTCCTTTGTAGTATTAAATATCAGTCTGGTTGGTGTAACAGAGAAAGCTGTGTGTGGTCTAACCTGAATTCCCGTTAGTGCTGGTTTGGTTCCATGCAGTGCCTGATCTCGCTCTACCGTGACACTTTTTAGCAGTGTCACTGTCTCCTCCAACTCTCGTTCCTTCTCTCTTAACTCAGCATTTACCTTAGAGAAGATAACCAAACATAAAACATTACTTCCTTACACAGAATAACCTTCTGACCAAGTCCAGAAGGTTGTGGAAAACACTGACTGATAAGAAAATAGAGGTCATGGCACTGGTGAAAAAAATTATTTTTGCTAGAACTGAACTACAGATTACATTACAAAAATTTTTTCCTAAGCTACTTTATTTAGACTATTTTTAAGAATATTTTTACTGTCTGACTGTGCATCAGCTCACCTGGTCCCTGGCCTGAGTAAGGCTTTGGATGAGCTCCTCGCTCCTCAGGTAGTGCTCAGAACGCACCTCCTCACAGCGCCGCTCCCAGTCCAACTCCAGCTGAACTCTCTTCTGCTCCAGTGCCTGCTCCCTCTGCAGACCACTCGACACCTGCTGCTTATACCTGACAGAAATTACCTTTTTTAAGTATATTGGATATTTAATTGTGCATTCTTTTTTTCTCTTAGATGTGTACATTATAATATTATATTAGTGTACGTTATAATTTTAATGCATACACTTTAATTGAAATATTTAAGAATGACTGATTATAGGCTTTTTAGTGTTTTATTTTGAATTTATTTAGACAAAAATAGTATAGATTTTTAATATCTGATTGGTTATCGGCCATAACTTTATTATTGGTGCATTCCTATTCACACTTTTATTTCTCACAGTATAATGCAGTTTAATTTAAATGTTGTGTAAAAAGGTATGCAATTATTCATCTTGTGACCCCTCACCTCTCTATATCCTCTTTACACCTTTCCAGCTCTGCTCTCACTTTGGCCTCTCTCTCCCCTGCAGAAAGCAGCTCTGTATCCTTGGCAACATTTTCTTTGGAGACCTGCTTGATGTAAGTATCCCAGCCAGATCGAGATGTTTCCAGCTGCATTCTGAGCCTTCGGTATCAAATAAGAGATTAAAATCTAAGTTGGATGTGGTTACATCTGTGGTACCAAACACAAGTTAAGGCTATCGATCGAGTATAGTTAAGTCTAACAGCAGCCTTTTTGCCTGTCTTAGCCTGTGCATCTCAATTTATAAACACTAAATTATGAGCACAGAAAAATTTGTAGCACTTGTTATCTTGCGACCTTGAATTTTAAACATGTTATATAATCCTAGTGCTCAGAGACACCCACACATTTCCTTTCAATGTATTTACACTAATTTAGCTATGGCTAATGCATCGCCTTCCATATACACAGATGGACCATTTTGCATTTCATTGCATCTTTATGAGATAATATGTACTCTAAACCGCAGCTTGGCAAGTAAAAATGAACCACAGAACATTTCTATAAATAGTCATTTCAATTTTGATATGTCTGAGTCTTACTCTTGTATCTGCTGGTCTCTGTGGTGGAGGTCATCCGTATGGCTCTTTTCTCTCCTTTCATGTTCCAGGATCATCCTGTCCAGTTGGGCCTGCAATTCTAAGATATTCCCCCTCTCCTCTTGGAGCTCCCTGGCATGAGCCTCTTTCAGGAGACCCAGTGCATCCTCTCTCTCCCGAGATCTTCGTTCCAGCTCTGCATGCCTGCATATATTAAATTTCAAAACATCAGAGCAAGACATGCTAGTCTACCCAGAGTAATATGAGCTATGCAAATACCAAGGAAAGGTTCATAACGTCAACAGTTTTTTTAAATTTGTCATTAGGATGTAAAAACACTTGTCACTTGCTTTTACTGTATGTTTAACTACTGGATTGGACAGAGCATCCCAAATTCTAGATGTATTACTTACTTCCTGTTGTAGGCTTCTTGCTCTTTTTTATAATTGTTCTCCATTTGTTTTAGTGTGACCTCAAGCTCTTTTATCCTGTAAAACAGTAATCATTATCTTATAACATTCAAAATTCGAAATAGTAAACTTTTGTAGAATGCATGTGTCAGTTTACCTGGAGTCTTTCATTGCAGTGGTGTTCTTTAGGTCCCAGTCTTTGTGCTGAATCTCTTTTTGAGCCAGCTGGTAAAGTTCTTCAGAGGCCTGCAGGGCCTCTGTGGCCTGGCTGTGAGCTTTGGCATGGACCTCAAGCTCTTTGCTCAACAGCTTTTCCTGGACAATTAATATTACAGTTAAACTCAAATTAATCCACGCAAAAGATCACTAAGACTACAATATATTTTGACTATACAAGACTAAGATATAATATATATAGCAGGGGTGTCCAATCCTGCTCCTGGAGGGTCAGAGTTTAGATCCAACACACTTGCCTGGAAGTTTCTAGGGAGTCTGAAGACCTTGGGTGCATCTCATTCAGCTCCCTAGGTCATGAATCAGTATATCATGCACACAAATTCGGGCACTGGTAAGAACAGTATGGACCCTGGCTCATTACACATTGGGATACTGATGGCTCTATTTCTGGCGAAATGACAATGTCCTCATTGTACAACATCTCTACTGGCATTTATGAACAACAGCAGCACAGATATCTTTCTGACGTTATTTGTTTATGTTATTTAGCATGATGTGTATTGAGTTGGCTCATGTGATTGTTAACTTCCATTAAGGTTACATAGTGAGCATCGATGCTCCCTTAAAATGGCCAACTCCCTAATCAGTGCCTTGACTACTGGGATCTGATTGAGACACACCCTTTGATTAGCTGGTTCAGGTCAGTTTAATTAGGGTTGGAGCTAAACCCAGGAGCAGGTTAGGACACCCCAGCTATATAATCTTTATGTACCTCTTGTTACAACTGAACTTGGTAAAACATAATATGCCGCCCCCGCAGACTGCAATTTTCTTCAAACTAAACTGATGCTACATTCTTTTGGTGTCTTTCAGTCTTTCTAAAATTGTTATGTGTGATCTAGAGAATGAATCAATGATATGTAAATGATGTTTGAGGTTGTATGTTTTATGTTTCTTTTATTATATGTTGTTGCTGTATATGTATTTGTAAATCTGGACTGCCTATCTTGGCCAGGACACTCCTGTAAAAGAGACTTTTAATCTCAGTGAGGTTTTCTCCTGGTTAAATCAGAGGTCTTCAACCCTTCTTCTGTGGACTGACTGTCCTGAAGAGTTTAGCTCCAACCCTGATCAAACATACTTGAAGCAACTAATCAAGCACTTCTGGAACGCTTGAAAATACACAGGCAGGTATGCTAAAGCAGGTTGGAAATAAACTTTGCAGGACAGTGAGTCCCCAGGAGCAGGGTTGAAGACTTCTGGGTTAAATAAAGGTCAAATAAATACATAAAATATTGCCAAATATATGTGTAATACCTAAACATCACACCTACATGTGCTCTCTAACAGCTTCCACTCTTCTAGAAAGGCTTTCAAAAATAAGTTAAAACCTGACTGAGTCCAATCCTGCTCATGGAGGGCCACTGTCCTGCAGAGTTTAGCTCCAACCACAATTAAACACACCTGAACCAGCTAGGTCTTACTAGGAATACTAGAAACTTCCAGGCAGGTGTGTTGAAGCAAGCTGCAGCTAAACTCAACAGGACAGTGGACCTCCAGGACCAAGTTTGGACACCCCTGAGATACGAGTATGAGTTTAGCCACTGACATTTGGAGAATGGGGCCTAGCTCACGTCAGCATTCCAATTAATCTTTCATGTGGACTTTTCAATTTATCCACATACATTTGGCCATGTAGTGTCTAAAGCAGTGGTTCTCAACCAGGGGTCCAGGGTCCACTTGGAGGCCCTTAGCGAAAACTTCCAGGGGGCCACAATGTGTCTTTAAAACAATTTAAATTTAGTTATATTAACATAATCTTAATTAAAATGTTAAAAACACTAAAAAAATAAGTACAGGAGGTACAAATTTGGAGTCAAAAAGGTTGACAACCACTGGTCTAAACGGCCCTGACCTCCAACATAAAGTTAATAAGAGTTTTGATGGGAAGTGAGTCTTACTTTGAGCTCATGTGAGAGAACCACACTGTTCATTTCATCCAGTTTCAGGTGGAATTCATGCTCTCGCTTTCTCAGTTCACTGTCGAAATCTGCCACCATTTCCTGTTGTGGATTGCAATTTACAACACCCACTGTATATAAATGATACTAGTAATGCCGTCATAAAGAGTTTTATGAAAAGCTTATATGCCTGTGCTCAAACAACACTCAAATGTTAAAAGCCAAGTGACACTAACACTGAACAATAACCTATTTTCGAACTGACCTGAATGCACTACAGCATAAATAGCTTTGGTTCACAAACATTATCTGTGATCCTTCACAGCCTTATCATTTTACTTCACAGAGTGAGGTGAGGATTGCTTTGGTGATTAGTTGACACAGCTCAACGAATAAGAGCTCCTGCCATCTGGAATCCTTTTAGGTCAGTGGGTTTACTTTAAATAACATACAATGTCCTGGCATTAAACCCAGGACATACACTTTGTGGATAAATTTTTAGACCAGAAACCATAACTGTAAATATGCAAGATGTTCCGGCTTTAGATTCTGTAACTTAAAGTTAGGGATGGGCCACAATAGATGTCTAGTCAATTAGTAAGGTCAATGTTTTTTTGTTTTTCTGTGACAGTAATTTTATCATGTTACAGTCATTCATGTGCAGACAGAAGTGTTTGGCCATGACATGTCAAGTTAAATATAGTTCAGCTTTTCAAACACAACAAATGTACAGCCAGGTATGGATTGTGTCTACCATCTTGTGGGTGATAGCCATACCTGTTTCTGCAATGCCAGCTCCCCATCAGATTCTCTAATTCGCCGCTGGAGATCCCGTCTCAATGTTTCATTCTCCTCCCTGAGTTTTTGAATCTCACTTTCCATGATGCTAAAAAGCAAGAACAAATGTCATCAATATTACACAAAAAAAAAAAAATTCAATTTAGAAACCAATGTGGATGACCAAACATGGATGAGCCTAAGAAACAATGTCATACTTCTGGACTTTTTCCAATTTGACTCTATGCTCGACTCCCCTCTTCTGATATTGCACTTCTATGTCCTCCTTCACCCTTCGCTGCTCCTCCAGGGCATCCTGAAGTTTTGCAATCTCTATCCTCAGCTCACTGACCTCTTCCCGCCTGACACTGTCCTCCGTCTGAGCACGGGCTGCCAAGGCATCATAACGCTCCAGCTCTTTGTCTCTCTCCTCCAACACACATAGATTATACTTGAAGTCATCACGCAAGCGGAGGAAACGCTCTTTCTGGGTGGACAGCTCTGATGTGGCTTCATTTAGAGCAGTCTCCAGTTGTAGGATCCGCAAAGCCTGAAGTTCTTTCCATTCTCTTTCTTTACAAGCCAGCTGGGCTTCCAGGTCCACAGCTTCCTGCATTGTTACGAAGCAGATGTTGAACAACAGGGCACTACAAGACTTGACATCCTGTTACAGCAAATCTGTAAAAACAAGTTAACAAATTACAAAGTGCCCATCAGAGCATATTTTGAAATAAACATGCTAAATGAAACCCCACACATCATATGAAGACATAAAATGGTTAATTTTATATATCTGATGACATGTTGCTTGAATTATATCCTTTGTGATCTAAAGAAAATAAAACAAAACAACTAACATAAAATGTGTGCACGTGCAGCTATAACTAATTTTAATAGTCAAAACATTGAACTGTCAGAGTGGTCAGGCAAAGTTTTTAGCGATAGCTCATATGAAAAACAACAAGGCTAAATTCACGAACATACGCTATTTTAAACTATTTCACAGAATTAAAATAGTTATTTAGTTTACCTTCTTGTGTATTTCAGGTCAAGAATTAATTAAGTGGAATGTATTTTCTTCGGTTGCACAGCACGGCAAATATTTTATTATTTCATGTTTGTGTCATAAATAAAGGTGACCGGAACTGCGTCAAAGTCAAAGCTGCTGAATATGTCTAAAATAGTTCGCATTGAACGTTTAGGTCCGCTTAGCTAACGAGCTAGGGCATAGCATAAGTTCTATCTAGCTCGGCGCCAACACAACTATGAGAGTTTCCATAGAAACAAAAGGCGTCTGCGGCAACATCCGTTCTGGGTGAACTGGTTGAATCTAGTTCCACTCGCGCCCAAGTTCCTTTTCACTACTGAGCGTCATCTGCTTACTTTAGAAAGGAGGAAATTATGAGTTTACTTGTGTTCTGATTATGCTCTGTTTCTGGTATGACTAGTGTTTCCCGGAATAAAAGCACCGGCTTATCGTAAAGTTATAAATGTTCTAAAGAAATATTAATAAGAAGTCACAATAAGTCATAGAACATTCTTTGTTATTTGGTATCAAAAAAGGTTTTTTTTTTTTTTTTTTTTTTTCAAAGTATAAAAGTTTTACCCTACAAACTATAACATCTATCATGCTTATGTAGGCGACACTGACTACCTCCCTGCCAGAATTATAACAAGTTCAGACAGTTTTGCTTCCGCACTGGTTAGTATTTTTCCAAACCTGGCTGTGACGCAACTTTTCCTGCGGGTAACAAAAACAAAAAGCAACTGACGGAAAAGGAAATAAGACACCTGATTCACGTGATTCCTACCTGCCTGCTGTCACGTTCTAATTTGTATCCGTACTTAGTGTATAAAGTATGCCCCTTCTCTCATTTATTCATAAGAATGTAGCATGTAAATGATTATTTAGTTTTACTGAGATGGTTTAACTTAAATCTGCCTGTAGGCCTATGTTTTACACTCGGTGCTCTCTACAAAACCAACATCTGTCTATGAGCATAATATTACTGTAAACATTGCATCTAAAGAAGTGTTTGGAGTTGGAGATGACACATTGCTGAATTACAAAAGAAGTGCCATCATCCTGTTTTGCAACTGTTCTTATTTTACTGCGTCACTGTGATGTGTGCCACATTTATGTGAGGGGAACTGGCAAATAATATTGTTGTTCAGTACCCAGCTAAGCTAATAATGAGAAACAAAGCTGCTTCATACATGAAGGAAAGGTAGGCTACGTAAATCCCCTTCAAATCCCCTAGGCACATGGTTTGAATAGAGATGAGAGAGAGAGCAGTGGTGAAACGCACGTAGTTTCCTCCTCTCACAGCCGCATCATTGGCTGCACGTCAGCGTGACTCAAGTGATTCAGTGCTGACAGAACAGGCTACAGCAGTGAGATCACAGCACTATCGTCAGATGAACAGAGCTCATTCAAGTGCTTCCTCTAAAGATGTGTGCCGTCCGAACGTGATGGTCCTGGTCCCAGGGGGTCAGCATCAGACAGAAAATAACCTTTATCACAGAGTATCGATAAGGTATGTATATGAGGACTGCCTTTAAAATATGTCAACATGTTTTCTGAGATAATGATTGGGTGATTTTGCGCGTGAGTCGGGCAGTAGGGGGATGCTGAATGCCGGTGGGCTGCTATGGAGATTGACTGATGAAAACTAACAGGTTTTGGTTCAGAAACACAAAGAATATTCTTGTCTCCATTTATCGTTGAAAATATACACCGTGTATATAAACACTTCTAATAACATTCCTACCATGTCGTGAATAATCCACATACCGATACAACTGCCACGTGCGATATTAGTCAGATATTAGTGTGTACTCTTCGAGTAGTTGTCGATGCAGTGGTGCTGCAAATAGTTTAAATTGAGAATATTTATACTTATGGATGGTGTGACTTTTGTTTATATATCGATGTGCCGGTGTCAGCGCTTATTGGTGGAGGAAAGAGAGTATAGAAGTCACGTTTAGCACGTAGACCAGAGCGGTGGCGCATCGGATGCTCTTCAAACAATACCGATATTTAGACACAGAATCACATATTAGACTAGTTGATGTAATTATTCAGTGTTCAAATTGTACAGTGACTTTCTGGAGAGTCGATTTTATAAAGGTATTTCGATCGGAAAAAAATATATTTTTAACAGTTAGCTAACCCTTTAAACATTTTATGGTATTTATGTACATAAATCTACAATGAACTGTCAAATAACGACTGTATCTATGTATCCCATCTTGAAATGAACCAAACTGCTCGAGCACCTACAGTTGCCTTGGTTACCACTTCAAGCAATCATTTTTTTTTTTTTTTTTTTTTTAAAGAAAAAATAGACGCTATTACCATTACAAGTTATATATTATATATCCTTTGAGAAGGTTCAAACCTTAATTTCCTTATCTGACATCCATTTTAGGTCTTGGGGCATCTACTACTAAGTTCATGATATAAATCAGGTGTGTTATATTGAGAACCAATGGCCAATGTAGAGTATTGTAGGGGGAGATATCAGAGGATGTAGGCATATATAATACAGACCCGCCTTACATACCTTCTTATAATACCTAACCATTTTACTATATCCCAAATAGTTTATAAATATAATCATAAAAAACTGAAATCACCCTCTTAATTGGGAGTAGTATCACACATAGACGTAGATATACATTGATTAGATGTTTGTAAATCAAAATAATCAGTCATCTTTGTCATTGCATTGCCACTGACAGATTAGAATCAGCCTGTTTCACTAATTAGTATTGACATGGCAAAAAGCGTCCATCATTAACAAAGAGCCAGTGCAAGCTGTGCCCTGCTTCAGACAAACAATTCAATGGCCTTTCTAAAATAAATCATAACCCTACATAATTCCTCCTTAACCAAACATAATTTAAATCCCAGCTACACATTCTGTATAAAAATCAATGTAAGATGAGAACAAACACAACACAAGTTACTCTTAACTGCATGGGAGGTGATTCTGGTCATTGCAATCAGTAGCACATGGGAAAATGTCAGGGTCTTAATTTAGGTTGGATATCATGGCTCTTGTAGGGTACAGAGTTTTTTCACTGGAGGTTTGCACCCCTCAGTCCCCACCCCTGGCCTGCCCCCTAGGCAAGGTAGATAATATATGTGGGAGCTTCAGAACAGTGAAAGAAAATCAGTTTTCAGGGATCTTAGGCAAGGTAGGTTGTACATGTAATATATTGGTTGCATGGCTTTTTCTAACCAAAATGCAGCTCTTCTACATCATAGCTCTTGATCAACTAATTTCTTGTGTGTAACATGTTGTGCAACCCTTTTTCTGTTTACTTACATGTTGCTAAAAATAAGTTCAAGGTTGTTTTATGCATTTAAGAACACTTATAACACCTGTTTTAGTGACCATGCTGAAATGGTTCATGCCTAGAATGCCTAGGGAATATATAGCATGCGTGAAGTATGAAATGTCTGGTTTTTGTGATTGTTGCATACTTTTCCTAGGCATTCTATACATTACCTAGGTATTATACAGAATGACAAGCCAGCTGGCCCTTTGGCATTGTATAGAATGTTACACACATTGCTGGTAACCTCTATAATATTAATATAATACAATACAGTATATAGTTGTTTTTGGTATTCAGATGACTAGAGTTTAACATATTGTTTTCATTGCTGTATCTACAGAAGAACAGGTTTTACCCTTTAAATGAGTGTACATAGCATTCATTGATCAGTCATGGAGCAGTATTGCCCTTTAAGAAGGTCAATATAAGAAGGCTGACCATTCTGTCATTGCTTTTTTTAGATGTGCTAAACTCCACATTACATTGTCATTTTGATATATAAAAATGTATCTATCATTTTATTTTTTACGTTGGTGATTGTGTGGAAACGGCTCATAAGTAAAATGACAAACTTCTTCAGGAAGTTTAGTAACCACCAGCGGCTGCCTGGCAGCTCCTCCTGTTAAGAGTCATTTGAAAGGGCATGATTCATTCACGCATTGCATAGTAGGTTAGAGAAGTGTTTGCTAATTCTGATCCTGGAGCACCCCCAACATTACATGTTTTGGGCTCCTCCTTCATCTAATGCTCATAATTCAACTAATCAGGTGTAAATGTGTAGTGTTGGTGGTGTTCCAGGATCAGGATTGATCCTGGACTCTGGGTTAGAAGCAACATAATTTACTCTTGTGATGCTTGGTTTTTTTTTTAAATGTTGTAATTTGTTGTGATACTTGTGATACCGGTTATACCCAGAACTACTAGAGCAGCTCTTGGCAGGAACATGAATGAGGAAGAATGTGAATCCAGTGTGCCAGGCAAACAGAACAGATCTTGCTGTACAAGGATATTTAGTAAACAAAGCATGATTTTAGTAAACAAAGCATGATTTGGCAGTTGAGCATTATGATCCACAAGCAGTAGTCAATTTATACGTTTAAAGCCATGTGACCAATCAGATTAAATAATTTACTGTGGAATTAAACATCATCCATGCATCTTTTGTTGCAGCCGAGACCTGACCTATACTGAGCGTCATGGGTGGAGCGGTTGTTGACACTGGTGACAGCGGGGTCAAGGCACCTGATGGAGGATGGGGCTGGGCTGTCCTCTTCGGCTGCTTTGTCATAACTGGTTTCTCCTACGCATTTCCCAAAGCAGTCAGCGTCTTCTTCAAAGAGCTTATCCGGGAATTTGGAGTGGGCTACAGTGACACTGCTTGGATCTCCTCCATTCTTCTTGCAATGCTTTATGGCTCAGGTATAGATGTCCACTGGCAGCAGAGATGGATGAGAATATTATGTGGCTCTAGTAGAAGGGTTTTCAAAAGATTTGAGTTTGAAAACCCCTCTACTTTACTGAAAATTATATTGCTGTTCCATTCCTTTTAGTTGGAAATCAAGATATTATTCAAGTATTTTATTCTATTCTGTTCTATTCTATTGACATCCCTGGTTTTTAACAGTATTAGAAGGGGGTCCTTAGCAGGGGATCCTTATATTTGGGTGTCATTTGTATCAAAAAGTATGAAAACCCTTCACTTTTAGTAAAGGGTCTCAAATTCAGCATGTACATCTTGTACAGATTTATGTGCAATGTCAGCATGTTAAGTGTTCATTGTCTTATTTAATATCCTGGATGCTAACAGTGGTTTGCTTGATGCAGGACCTCTATGCAGCATCCTAGTGAACCGTTTTGGGTGTCGCCCTGTGATGATGGTTGGGGGCCTTTTTGCTTCGCTGGGTATGATTATGGCATCCTTTGCAACCAGCATCATTCACATCTATCTCTGCATAGGAGTCATAACAGGTGAGCACTGTTTTGTGATGCTTTTGAAATGCTGATGTACTTAATTTCAACATATTAACACTCTCAAATATGATGTGCTCCAGGTTTGGGTCTTGCTCTGAACTTTCAGCCATCCCTCATCATGCTGAACAGATATTTCAGTGAGAAAAGGCCCTTGGCCAATGGCCTGGCTGCGGCTGGAAGTCCCGTGGCTCTGTGCTGTTTGTCTCCTCTTGGTCAGGTTCTTCAATACAAGTATGGTTGGCGTGGAGGCTTCCTCATACTTGGAGGGATACTACTGAACTGCTGTGCATGTGGAGCCCTCATGAGGCCCTTGAAAGCACCAAAAAAAACAAGCGAGGTGGAAGGGAAGAAAGAAACTAAACCCAAACCAAAGGCCAAGCTTCTTGACTTCACCGTCTTTAAAGATCCTGGCTTTGTGATTTACACGGTGGCCGCGGCCATTATGGTGCTTGGTCTTTTTGTGCCTCCTGTGTTTGTGGTAAGCTATGCCAAGGAACTGGGCAATGAGGATACAAAGTCTTCCTTGTTGCTCACCATACTGGGGTTTATTGACATGTTTGCCAGGCCCGCGTGCGGCATCATCGCTGGGCTCAAGTGGGTGAGGCCACGCTGCGTTTACCTCTTCAGTTTCGCTATGATCTTCAATGGCACCACTGATCTTGTTGGCTCCATGGCCAAAGACTATCCATCTCTTGTGGTGTTCTGCATCTTCTTCGGTATCTCCTATGGCATGGTTGGAGCCTTACAGTTTGAAGTGTTGATGGCCATTGTAGGAACAGAGAAGTTCTCCAGTGCCATCGGCTTGGTGCTGTTGGTTGAAGCCATTGCTGTGTTGGTGGGACCACCTGGAGCAGGTCAGTTCTGCAGTTAATTTTCTGTCTTCTGTTGAAAAAGGATATAAGTCATAAGCATTTAATCAACTAAAATATATATTTACATGACCAAACTGTCTCTGCTAGTCTTATTTAGAACTGTTTGAATTACTATCTGTTAAATCTCATGCTATCTTTGATTATTTGCTAAGAACATAAAAATAATAAAATGCACCAGTAGTTAAATTCAGATTTACTCATGGAGTTCTCATCATTTGGCAAAAGAATAGCGTTTTTCCCAATATATTTCTTCCTTTTTAATGTCAGCATTAAATAAATAAAAGAAAATCTACATTTGATGGATGGAACCAATCCCCCTCCCCCCATGTCACAATATGGAAAAATATTTTGCTGCTTTGGTTTTATTCTGACTTTAACAGTTCCATTAACGATTATTTTAGTACTTTCAAAGAAACTGAAACCTTTAGGTACTTTGCTAGGTAATCTGCAATCAGATATATCAATAATCAAAGAGAGCTAAAGATTCATGCCAATGGTCAAAAAAACAAACAAAGACATGACCTTTTTGTTTAGTGTTGCAAGGACCTTCTTATTACAATACCATATGGTTCCTCCTTATTTGGATTTATATCAATGGACCGTTATAGGTGTCCCAACAGTGACAGCTGCTGTTCATAGGTCATGGATGCCACCACAATTGGCCAATCCATATGGGAAGTTCATATCATTCTTCTCGTTTCATTTTACAGGTCGCCTTCTGGACGCCACAAAGAACTACATGTATGTCTTCCTGCTGGCCGGTTGTGAAGTGGTTCTCTCTGCCCTTGTGCTCAGCATCTGTAACTTGCTTTTCATCAAAATGAAACCCCAAGAGCCTGACCCTTCAGCAAAGATGGAGATGGCCATTACGGAGACAGAGATGGAAGAGCTCAACAAAACACCACAGGACGACCAAGACAACGGAGGTGGTGCTGGTGAGAATGAGAAGAAGCAAATCATAGAACCGGAAGCAACAACAGAATCTGATGATAAAAAGGTTAAAGAGTTGGACTCGATAGAGTTGGAGAACGCTTCCAAAAAGGTGACTGAACCAAACGGTGTGACTGTAGAACCCGAATCCTCTCTGTGAAGATACTAGAACAATGGTTATGACCGCTTCCCCAGTAGGACTCACAGATGTGTTTGATGTTGTGGTGAATGCTTTTTGTATTGCGCTTTGAGTGTGGTTGCGAGGACCGTTTTCAGACCTGCTCTGCGGTTCAGATGTTGCATATGCATCTGGATTTTAGGCCAGTCACTGCCTTGCATATGTTAACAAATGACAGGATGTGTTCTCAATAGGTTCTTGAAAAAACCAATTCAATTATTCATACTATCAGATTTTTGGTCAGTATACACTCCACATCAGAGCAGGGTACCAACATTATGCTGAAGATTACCAGCTCGCTTCTTTGTGGCATTCAGTGTTTGCTAATGTGGACTGTTGGTTTGTAGTATCTTTGGTTTTGGTTTTTATCATCTACTTTTACATTTTAAACTGGTCCTGAGAGTGCACAGAATTTTTAAAGCTTGTAAAAACCTGTAATTCAGACAAATCCAACCAGACTTGACATGCAAATGAGGTTCTTAGTCTCTTTAAATTGGGCATGTTCTTGAGGAATGTACAGAGTTCAGATATGCTTATTTTTTTGGCACTTTTTTCAAAGTATATAACTGTTGGAGGACATGTTTTTTTTTTTTTTTTTTTAATTTATTTTTTTTATAGTTTAAAAAAAAAAACTCAGAGTATCAGTATTTATATTGAAGTGTTGCTGTGAGGTGGCAGCTGCACCTCACATTTTTATTTTATTAATCTAAATGTGTTTTCAGACCAGCTGCATCAATCAGGAGAGGACCACAGCTTTTATTTGTGATATGTTGGTTGTAACCATTTATTTTTAATTCATTCAACAAAATTGATTTCATTGTCTCTCTCTCTCCCTTTTTTTTTTTTTTTTTAACCAAATAGTACTACATGACTTTGAAAATGGTGGCACGGTTAAAGCCCTTCTAAACTTTACCTTGTTTTATCTTTCACCAGCAGTTTCTGAGTAGGGACCCTTTTCTATGTTCTAAAGACACTTGAGCTATTTTTGGTTGTGCCTTAAGTCTTGTAGCAGTACAGAATTTGTGAATCACTTTAGAAATAAATACATCCTTCCCTCTCCACTGGATCTTGACTCATTTTTATGGTGTTGTAGTCTTAAAGTGTTTATTGCTTTTTCATCCTGTGCATTTCAAAAGAACAGAATAAAGTGATTAAAGGATTCCTATCTTTTTCTTTCTTTCTTGAACTTCACTCCAACATTAAGTCTTAACAGTTCTTTGGAATTCAATTAAAAAGTATGCGTTAAATTACTGAATTGTTTGAACTTGTGATATCTCTCATAAATGTAATCATTTACTAGCTAAGGTGATAAATTCTAAATGACCACACTGCTTACTCCTACAATACAGTCAGACGTAGTACAGATCCTATTAGCGCAGGATTTGTGCAGTATTTTCAGTTCAGTCCAGCTGGTGTCCATCTGTAAATGCGCCGGGCCTTTAACACCGTAAGCAGTCAACGGTTCATCTGAAAGCTGGCAAGGCAAACTAGCGGTGATCAATCCAGCTTCTAAACATCTGCTCTACAGTAGTTTAGATCTCACCATGCTTTAATGTTCGTGAACACAAAGATGTTAAGCTAAAAAAAAGTTGGGAATAAACTAGTTGTACATTTAGAAGAAACCTTAAAGGTTTATTTAAGTTTTAGATGTCTTAATTTTTGATCATTTAAGACATTTCTCTATAGAACGTTTTTAACATAAAGATTCTTTAAAATTGAAAAACCCTAATGTTCTAAAACCTGATTTAACATTAGTTCCTAAAGGCCCGTTCACACAAAGAACTATGTATTAACGTCCACACCAGCAAACGATATTGTTACTGATTATAAGTGCGCCTGCAGTTTTGTCGTCTGACGCTTTATAACCATTCACACCCTGCGTCCATTGGAATGAACATCACATGGATTTTGGCTTAAACCAATAATATTTTGTGTTTTTATAATATATGTACTGCCTGGTCCCTGATCTACCAATTACAATGAAAGTATGACCCATAACTTATCACTGAGCTTCAGGCATCACATCACAAAAGAAAGGCATGGCTAACCAACTAGACAGAAAGAGGAGGAGCTCCTTTTTTAAAAAATCTTTTATATGCAGATTTGTTTATGGTAGCATCATCAACGTGCACCTATTATAATCTTAATATCAAGTGATAATATTCAAAGTTAATTTTTGAAGATCTTTCAGAAATTAAGTTAGATGTCTATTGCAATAGACATTAGGTCTTAATAAAATGATTTATTAAAAATCTGATTTAATGTCTTCAGTGTTGTGATCATAAAATGTCATTCAGTTTATGCGACTGACAATCAGCGAATGTTAAATGAGTGCATACACAGCAACACAAACACACTAATGCCCTGATGCTATAAGCACACAATCCTATATTTATCAAAACCAGCAAGTATGCACAGACATGTACACACATATTCCCATTCAATCTATGTAATCATCAGCTGGGGAAAAAAGTTCTGAAAGTGATTCCGGCAATATAGTTTCTCTGTGCCGTAAGAGCTGTGGTATGGACTTTTATTTGCCATTTTTAGAACTATATTATAATCATTGTTCTTGAAATCCTGCATTTATAATTAAAGTGGATAATGTCCTTTTTGAAGTATGCACAGAAAAACATACTATTGCATACAAAAAAAATAAAAGCCATAGCCTCATTTAGAAAGAACCTGAAACACAATAAATTGTAGATTGGATCAAGTATGAAAAAATGCAGTGGGTTAAATATAGAGAAGTAACACGAAGCTCCAGGCCTCCTGTAGAACTCCATCATGAGAAATTCACAGTGACACAAGAATAGTAGGTTACTATACTGCCTGAGGTATCAATGGCAGTAACTATGCTGCTAGTGTTTTCTAGAGACCAGGACCACTTTTTAAAATAATAAGATCAATGTATCTTAACTGTGGATAAGCAAAACTAGCTATATTTAATTGTCTACCCTCATCACTTAAGAATTTTAATGTAAAACATCACTTTAAACATCTGCAAATGACAGAGCAAAACAACTTGACCCATTAGCTGTAAATTTTAGATTATGCATTTAAAAAAAAAAAAAAAGCAACCACAAGCAAATACAAGTAATTTATTTACACTGTTTAAAATACACAAATACGGTGGTAATACAAATTCTTACAGGACTGACAAATTGGCATGACTTCCACAAAAGTGTGTGGAGCCCAAAACGGCCATGACCTTTAAACTGGGGGAGAATCAGATGAGAATTTTTACCCAGGAAGTTGCCAAGGTCCTCTCTTACAGATGAGAATGGAACGAGATGACCAGACCAGCTTCCAAGGTGCATCACAAAAGCCACATCAATGCTGGAATATTTTGTAAAAGGGGAAATCACAGAACATCAGATCAAGACTTTAATTTGTTTTCATTCTTTCCACCTTTGTAAAAACAATCGATATCTCCAACAAATGATTTATCACTTCCAAAACACCATCTGAGCCATCAGAACAAAAACTTGCATCCATTTCCTTCGTATCAGAGTATAACAGTCCTTTTCAAAAGACACATGTTGCAGGTCTAACCATGATCTCCATTCATCAGTCAAAACAACATCCTCAAGAGTCAAAGTTCAAGTTCAGAATGCATGAAACCCCCCAAAGTCTGGCACTTCATTGTTGTGGCTTCATGAAAGAGTGGATAAAAATAATTTTCAGACTCAACCCATCTGCGGTCATTTCATAGTCTTTCTAAAGAGTTGCATGGAAACATTTACACAAATATTTTACAGTTATTTCACAGCTTAGAAACAGAAGACACACAATAATGGGGAAGCAGTATTGTACAAACAGGCGAGGTCCACAGGGTTCCTCTGTGAGGACGTGTTTGAGTGAAAACCACGCTGTGGAGTCAGTTTGCTATTAGCTGGTGCGGAGATTTTGGCCCCTTTGTGGTCCATCCACTCTACACCACCAGCTTCAACATGGGAAAAGAACCTCACCAGAGGGCTATTAAAATGTATATTAAAAAATAAATACACTGAGTAAGTATAAAAAAAACCAACCAAAAAAAAAAAAAAAAAAAATTAAGTGAACCCATAACAACGCCACCAGACGGATTTGTCTGTTGCCCAGGTTAAAATACAAAAGAAAACCCAGTATACAAAGAAACAAGACCCATTTAAACCACATAGATGATACATTAGCCTCAATTGAGAGGAGCCTGAACCAGTGAAAATTGTGCAGCACTGAATGTGTAAGAGTGGAACTGTGAAGGAAGGTCGCAGATGATGACAATGGTGTGGCTGGCTGATCCAGTCTCTGATTGGTCAACCTACTGGTGTGATTTTGCAACAGGCCATAGCTCACATGTCCATGAGAACATTTAAAGAGCATGGGAGAGAAAATATGAGAACGTGAGATAGAAGAAAAAGAGAGAGCCTGTTAGAAAAGAGGTAAGGTTGGTTCTACACCATTTTGGTTTGGTCAATAGAAGAGGGAGACTGACGGCCCCATCTATTAGCTGATGGTGAAGAGCTGTCAATCAGCCATGTGTAGTTAGGTTGCCCATCGTGCTCCATATTGCAAAGTGGAGGCTTCTGGGACATGGAGACAATCTGTACACAGCAACAAGATAAAGGGACACAATAAATGACAATTGCCACAAACCAACCAAGTCTTTTTAAGAGACTGAATGTTTATAACTTTTCAAATTATGATAGACTGATAATTGGGGAGGAATATTTAAATGACAATTTTAACCCAAAATGGTTCCTCTGTGGCATCACTGCAAAACCCCTTTTTGGAACCTTTATTTTTAAGAGTGTATGACAGTTCTTCACAAGATTCACCCAGTTGGAAGAAAACGCAATGTGCAGCTAACACAAGCTAGTGAAACTCACCTGGTGCACCTGCCTTCACACAAGGACGTGATGAGCAACTACTTGCCGTGGTGATCGAAGGGAATGCTATTCTGGGGTAAAGAGAGAGAACATTACAGCCTTCCACCCCCACAACACAATCATTTGTGCACTGACATGCTACTCACACCAACCCATAATCATACCGTACCTACTGTCTGTCATATTGAAAGAATATGCGCCACTGAAATTACTTTTCCAAGAAATACAAATGCTAGGTCAACAGCTTCCTAGAAAATGCTTTTCAACTACCTAATAATCAGATTTAATTTTAAGCTCATCATCATCATCAAAAGGCTAATAAAGATCATGAGAATCAAAAGGTCAGTTACTGCAGGCAATAAAACACTAACATTTTACCATCAGGTATTTATTTCGGTGAACGATTTGTACGTGCATAAATAAGAATTCCTAGTGTAACCATTCAAAGGCCACGGGTGCTGAACTATTGGTTCTGCCAAGAAGTTAAATCTCTTATCGGTAAGCAAACAAAGCAGCTCATTCAGACACAAACAGCCACTTAAAAAAAAAAAAAAAAAAAAAAGGATTATGGATTTCACTGCTCTGCTGAAAGCTGGGATGAGCCGGGTCCGCCTTATACCTGTGATGTGGACATGCGGGAAGTGTCTTGCCGCCCTGTCAGGTCTGAGGATGACACGTTAACTGGAGCGCCACGATGAAGCCGCATGCTGACCTTTCGTTCACGCTCCATGCCAGTGACCGGTCTTGGTGAGGATGTGTTTGCTGTGAGACGAGAAGCAAGACACGACTCCCTACAACAGTGTTTCAAGCACTTGGGAAGAAGCAGAGGTAAGTGACAGACTGTTTACCTGTGTGAGAGGTGGGTGTGAGGGGGGTGGGAGGAGCACCATCCTGTGTGGGGCGGGGTCTGCCTGAGGCTGCTGGGATCCCTCGAGCAGCAGGATTCCTGCTGTGCCTCATTCGCTCGTCCCGCTCTCTCCTCTCACGTTCTGCCTCCTCTGCTGTACGGTTAGCGCCCTGAGAGAGGATAAATGCAAAATTATGAATCAAACAAATGATTCAAACAAAGTTTGGCTTTACCATGTTGCTAAGCAAAATCCATACAAAAAAAAAAAAAAAACAGGGTGAAATACTGCATTTTTAAAAAATTAGACTGAACTTTTATACATACTTTCACACAACACTAAATTAAGTACACTACCATTCAAAAGTTTAGGGGCAGGAAGATTTGATTTTTTTTAAGAAATTGATACTTTTATTCAGCAAGCGTGCATTAAATTTATCAAAAGTGACAGTAGACATTTATAATGTATTAGTTTAAAAGAACAGCATTTATTTTAAATTAAAATATTTATATACAAAGAATCCTGGGGAAAAAAAAAAAAAATGTATCACAGTTTCCACAAAAATATTAAGCAGCATAATAGTTTTCAAAATTGATAAGAAATGTTTCTTGAGTACTAAATCAGCATATTAAAATGCTTTCTGAAGGATCATGTGTCACTGAAGACTGGAGAAATGGCTGCTGAAAATTCAGCTTTGCTATCACAGTAATAAATTAAATTATATACTATAGAATAGTCATTTTAAATTGTAATAATATTTTAAAATAGTACAGTTTTACTGTATGTTTGATCAAATAAATGAAGACTTGGTGAGCATAAGAGACTTCTTTATAAAAATAAATAAAATCCTACCGACCCAAATTTTTAAATGGTAGTCTATATATTATTAAGGAAAATTTGGGATAGAAAAAAAAAAAAAAGAATCATATCTCAACAAAGGTCAATCAAAAAGAATGAAGACCATCCAGACATGTACTTACAAATTTGAGCATGTTCCAATCAAACACGTAGTCATAGGAAAAGCCCTGTCTGTGGAACAGATTCCTGAAGAGTTGCCTCAAGTACGAGTAGTCTGGCTTGTCATCAAATCGCAGTGACCGGCAAAAGTTGAGGTACGTGGCAAATTCAGCTGTGAGACAGAAAAACATCCATATTACAATCCAGTGTTTTAAGTCAAATACAAAGCCTGATTAGCTTTCAGAAAATGTTATAAATTACACAAGACTTTGAACATACATGGGTAGCCCTTGCAAAGAACTTCAATGGGGGTGGACATCTTCTTTTCACTGATACGCTCATACTTCTGTCTCTTGGTGGCGGCTTTCAGTCCCTGCCAAGGCAGCGAGCCCAAGTTGAAGTACATCAGCACATAACCAAGAGACTCCAGGTCATCCCGCCGAGACTGCTCTGTATAGAGATGCATGCACACAGAATTATAGCTTGCATGAAGCATGAAAGGATGACTACTACCGTAATGATTCATAAATAAGCATTTTATGTAACATTCATTCACACGTGCACAAATCAAACTCTTCTGGGAAAAGCTAAAAACATACATGCATCCACTTGAGCATGAGCACATAGTGATGTCA